>JASANE010018377.1:0-83350 GCA_030248225.1 Trileptium ribeirensis | reverse complement strand
ATGTGTGACGTTGTTCGTTCAGTTACGTATTGCTTCGTCCCGTGAGGCCGACAACAGTGAATTTTCCAGATTTATCACACCCCTGTCTCCGGCCTAACTTTCTTTCTAACTGTGCAAATAGTAATGTCTATTGCCACAGGGATCACCCAGAAATACCATTACGCAATCCATAAACTGTTATATGAACCGTTCTTTGGGCATTTGAAAGAAATCGGGTAAGCCAGCATTTCGCTAAGGTTTTCGCCATTCTTTAAAAGTTTGATTTAAAAAAACAGACCCGATCTAATGTACAAAGTAACGAAGGGGGAATACAAATTGTTTGCGAACGTGGGAAGGTTTTTGCAGAAAAGGTATCTACTGCAACTCGCGCAGTCACATCAGCAGAACGTGGATCATAAACTACGATTGTGACGTGCTGCAGTGCCGCTTAAACTTTTGTTCCACCCACCGTTATTTATCGGGATTAGATATATATTTCAAAATTGTCTCTTTACCAAATAAGGAATACTAGCTTTAAAAAAACTATGCCAACTGCTATCAGTTACTTGCTCTAAGGCTAAAAATTTGTGAATATATTACATACTGATAAAGACAAACCAGTAATTAGCATGGCTGCTGCTTTGTTTTTATCCACTACAGAAAAATGTTAAGTTGAACGTCGAGAATTTGGATATATAAGACAACCAACGGCAGTGCGCGAACTTGTTTGTGAGGACCTGCAATACCGGCTTGTGATTTGCTAAAACTGCTAACGGTAGCGAAAATGCCTGAAAACCGGAATATACGATCAATAATTCACGCTAGAAAGCGAATTTTTCTTAAGGCATGTTCACATGCTCAAACATTTTTCTTTAATTTTGATCCAATTTTGTTCAAAATTTGAAAGCGACTTTTTTACATTCTATGTCAATATTACTGTATTTTCAGTGCTGCTTTTGGTTTTCGAGCCTCGCGTTTAATTTGTTAGGCCGCTTTACTAAATTCCTACTCTCATATGTCTTTCGCAGTAAAGAGCACACATGAACTGTACACTATAGACTCTCACACGACCTTGCTTGACATTGAAGATAACGGTTTTCTTTTTCTACATAAAACGCTCTTCGCGCACTTCTATTTACCACATGTTGCGTGGAATATTGATGATGATGCCTATGGTGCTGTAGAGAAATAGTACTGTCTGTATCTATATATCGCGTCCACTGCTTGATACTTTATATACAGCACGCTTGCTATCGCAGCTACCATATATGCATCTATTGTGCAAAGGTAGTTCCTATATCTACAGATTGCAGGCAATGGTGACTACCATGTCTACAAATTGTGTGCAGCCCCACAAACCACATCTATAAACAGCATGTGATGTCAGCGACCACATATACTACTGACGTGTAACAATGTTTGGGTGTTTGCACAGCTCGCGCGCATTGATAGCGAACATATCTACAACAAGTGTAGACTATATTGAAATCGCACCCAAAACAAAGACTTTATTGAAAAAAGAGCTATAAGTAATCACACAAATAGTTAACGTTTACTACTTCTCTGAAGGAAATCAACTGTTACCAAATCAATATGCAGTTTGTAGAAAAACATAGGGTGACTTAACTCGCGATTAGGCTACCAGTGGTGAGCGAGTGATGGTTATAGCTTTAGATACACGTTATGAGAAAATCATACGTCTAACCACAAAATCATGCATAGTTCGGCCCATAGTTGAAAGGGCGAGAGTCTTATGTTTTACACAAAATAAAAATCTTGATCACAGATACGGTCAACTTAATCACCTCAAAACATTATCAATCAAAAGCACTATCTAAAATTGAATTACTAAACGCTTCGGTAGGAGAATTTCTAAATACATTGAAAATTTTGGCCCGAT
This sequence comes from Trileptium ribeirensis, assembly GCA_030248225.1. Lineage (NCBI taxonomy): Eukaryota > Metazoa > Nematoda > Enoplea > Enoplida > Thoracostomopsidae > Trileptium > Trileptium ribeirensis. Next base: position 81,471 of record JASANE010018377.1, on the reverse strand, counting down.
GACATTTGAAACAAGCGTTAATGTCGTGGAAATGTTTCGGCATACAGTGCCATATTATGCAGAATTTCATGCAATTAAAAATACATGCACAGTTAACCTCTTCTAAAAAGTAATTTTATGCCATAAGAGCAATCAATAACAAAAGAATGCCCGTTTTTAATAAATGTACGTAAGGCCTAATTATTATATAACAACAAACTTCATAAGCCACTCGCGTGCAAAAACAATGGATACTAATTAACATTTTTGACCTAAACCGATATCTGACAAATTCTAGAATCTAAAAATGACAGAACCGACGTTAAGCGGCACAAATTTTCGTGATATATAAGCTAACTTGTTGAATCAGTCTGACAAAACATGAAAATAATGTCAATGCATTACAGTTTAAAATTAATTGAATAATACAGTAGCTTATATATGATTTAGCTAACTATGATGTATTTTGTATCAGAAGCATCGATAATATATCTCAAACGCGGCCATCCTGTGGGATGATGGTAAATGAAAAAGCACAATCAGAAAAGAATTATAGATCTTAACGCCTAGCCATTTAATAAAATTTTAATTAATATTCAGAAAAGAATATAAATTCTTTCGGACCATCGACGCCGCAACTCGTAGCTTGGATATAGCCAAAAGTAGTAAAAGGTACGACTAGAGGACAGTATCTTTGAGGAAAAATCATATAATGGGTTATACGGCTTTTCTATAAAACTATGGATTTGGTACAATAATTGCGTATTTTGCCCGAATTTAGTACACTAAAGGCCCAATTGTGATTCTTATTCACTTTAAGAATCGATTATTTATGCTACTGCGACGATTATGCGCTGGCGCAAGTATATTCTCCAGAACATTAAAATATTACTTGCTATAACAGACCATAGTTTCCAGAAACCTTAGCGGCAACCTGTCTACGATGTCGTAAAATTCGCTTGGAACATCGCAGCAGATAAATCCTGGCACAGTTCCTACGAATATACATTCATTGTGCAAAAATCAATGGCATTTCACACAATAACCACCAACTTTGCCTTCTGCTTCATGTTCTGAGCAAGCGCGGCATCGATGGTCCGAAAGAATTTATATTCTTTTCTGAATATTAATTAAAATTTTATTAAATGGCTAGGCGTTAAGATCTATAATTCTTTTCTGATTGTGCTTTTTCATTTTCATCATCCACAGGATGGCCGCGTTTGAGATCTGTATCGATGCTTCTGATACAAAATACATCATAGTTAGCTAAATCATATATAAGCTACTGTATTATTGAATTAATTTTAAACTGTAATGCATTGACGTCTTTCATGTTTTGTCAGACTGATTCAACAAGTTAGCTTATATATCACGAAAATTTGTGCCGCTTAACGTCGGTTCTGTCATTTTTAGATTCTAGAATTTGTCAGATATCGGTTTAGGTCAAAAATGTTAATTAGTATCCATTGTTTTTGCACGCGAGTGGCTTATGAAGTTTGTTGTTATATAATAATTAGGCCTTACGTACATTTATTAAAAACGGGCATTCTTTTGTTATTGATTGCTCTTATGGCATAAAATTACTTTTTAGAAGAGGTTAACTGTGCATGTATTTTTAATTGCATGAAATTCTGCATAATATGGCACTGTATGCCGAAACATTTCCACGACATTAACGCTTGTTTCAAATGTCATCGGGCCAAAATTTTCAATGTATTTAGAAATTCTCCTACCGAAGCGTTTAGTAATTCAATTTTAGATAGTGCTTTTGATTGATAATGTTTTGAGGTGATTAAGTTGACCGTATCTGTGATCAAGATTTTTATTTTGTGTAAAACATAAGACTCTCGCCCTTTCAACTATGGGCCGAACTATGCATGATTTTGTGGTTAGACGTATGATTTTCTCATAACGTGTATCTAAAGCTATAACCATCACTCGCTCACCACTGGTAGCCTAATCGCGAGTTAAGTCACCCTATGTTTTTCTACAAACTGCATATTGATTTGGTAACAGTTGATTTCCTTCAGAGAAGTAGTAAACGTTAACTATTTATATAATTTCTTCTAGCTCTTTTTTTCGATCAATTCTTGTTTTTTTTGAGTACAACTTTCAATATAGTCTACACTTGTTGTAGATATGTTCGCTATCAATGCGCGCGAGCTGAACTTACCAAACATTGTTACACGTCAGTAGTATATGTGGTCGCTGACATCACATGCTGTTTATAGATGTGGTTTGTGGGGCTGCACACAATTTGTAGACATGGTAGTCACCATTGCCTGCAATCTGTAGATATAGGAACTACCTTTGCACAATAGATGCATATTTGGTAGCTGCGATAGCAAGCGTGCTGTATATAAAGTATCAAGCAGTGGACGCGATATATAGATACAGACAGTACTATTTCTCTACAGCACCATAGGCATCATCATCAATATTCCACGCAACATGTGGTAAATAGAAGTGTGCTAATAGCGTTTCACGAGCAAAAGAAAACCGTTATCTTCAGGTTGAGCAAGGTCGTGTGAGAGTCTATAGTGTACAGTTCATGTGTGCTCTTTACTGCGAAAGACATATGAGAGTAGGAATTTAGTAAAGCGGCCTAACAAATTAAACGCGAGGCTCGAAAACCAAAAGCAGCACTGAAAATACAGTAATATTGACGTAGAATGTAAAAAAAGTTGCTTTCAAATTTTGAACAAAATTGGATCAAAATTAAAGCAAAATGTTTGAGCATGTGAACACGCCTTAAGAAAAATTCGCTTTCTAGCGTGAATTATTGATCGGATATTTGGTTTTCAAGCATTTTCGTTACCGTTAGCAGTTTTAGCAAATCACAAGCCGGTATTGCAGGTCCTCACAAACAAGTTTGCGCACTGCCGTTGGTTGTCTTATATATCCGAATTCTGATGTTCAACTTAACATTTTTCTGGAGTGGATAAACGCAGTAGCAGCCACGCTACTACGGTTTGCTTTATCAGTATGTATATATTCACAAATTTTTAGCCTTAGAGCAAGTAACTGATAGCAGTTGGCAGAGTTTTTTTAAAGCTAGTATTCCTTATTTGGTAAAGAGACAATTTTGAAATATATATCTAATCCCGATAAATAACGGTGGGTGGAACAAAAGTTTAAGCGGCACTGCAGCACGTCACAATCGTAGTTTATGATCCACGTTCTGCTGATGTGACTGCGCGAGTTGCAGTAGATACCTTTTCTGCAAAAACCTTCCCACGTTCGCAAACAATTTGTATTCCCCCTTCGTTACTTTGTACATTAGATCGGGTCTGTTTTTTTAAATCAAACTTTTAAAGAATGGCGAAAACCTTAGCGAAATGCTGGCTTACCCGATTTCTTTCAAATGCCCAAAGAACGGTTCATATAACAGTTTATGGATTGCGTAATGGTATTTCTGGGTGATCCCTGCGGAATATACATCACCATTTGCACAGTTAGAAAGAAAGTTAGGCCGAGACAGGGGTGTGATAAATCTGGAAAATTCACTGTTGTCGGCCTTACGGGACCATTTTAGAATTCCGCAAAACTTCATCTACCAGTAACGCACCCTTTGGAAAATAGTATAGGAAAGGGTTAGAGAAAATATACTAAATCTGTTTGTACATAATAATGCCGTCAATAAAGTAGCTTTAAGTAAAGGGTTAGGAAATCTAAGTTTTCGTATACAAGCAATGCCATACAGTTTAATGCCTTAAAGCATACAATTTTACCTTGTGTCAATACAAGGAAGGTATGTCATTATAACGAAAGTAGCTAATAATTCGTGCCAGTATAAGGAAAATCTGGTATTAATTGGATTTGCTCCAATATTTTTGAACATATCTAACATATCAACAAATTAATTGTATTTCCAGATTCGTGAGATAATTACGGTTCATACTTTAAAAATTACGAAAAATTGTTCATATTTTTGATGCATTGCTTAGTATGGAAAAACCACTCTGCTAAAAAATCGTAATTAATTGAACATAGCGCTGTAACCGCTGGATCGATTTGAAATCGGTAACTTGCGGCATAGATGCCTCTTCTTAGTGCAAGCTGTGTGTAAAGCCCTTTCAGATTAAATCACAACAATAGCTTTGATTTCAACGTTGAAATTACCAGTGTCAATGCAACGAAAGTGTCAATATAATGCATCATTCACAGAGAAGTGCGTGCACGAATTGCACTCCGCAACCTATTGCAACGACCATGTTTTATGGAATTGATATCGCCATGACATTACATTGTTATTGAGCAAAAAATTGTTGGTGCGATTGGGTTAAACCAAATTGCTTGGTAACCAGAGCTAAACAAACTATTCAATATTTCAGGTTATTTTGATAACCTGAATGCAAAATTAAATTGTTAGTAAAAACCAATAACAGTCAAAGTCACAGTTTTCCTATGTATATCAAAACCTAAAATGTCCATTCCTTTCTTCCGAACTCCACCACCCACCGTCTTTACTGATAATAGTAATTATGACTATATTCAAATATTCAAATCAATTGGCTAATTCAACTGTTGTTGACAGTTATAAACAAAGTGGCATCAATAGCGAAAGCTAAGAATATTGCTGCTACAATATCGTATGATGATATTGCACTCTCAATAACACAAGCTAAACATTGCTGTCACGATAAAATTGTTTTGTATTGCACTGTTAATAGCGTAAGCTAGAAATATCGCTGCTGGATAAATAATGAAAAATCACATTAACCCAGCTACATAGAGGGTGAATCGCTCTACAAAATGAGCTCAATATCATTCATATAGTTGGAGGGTTCATACGTTATTTTTTATTTTCATTTATTATTATTTTATTGTTCATTTCATTTTGTCTTTATTTTTATGCATTTAAGAATAATATATTATAGCCATATAGAACAAGGGGGTATGGAGCGGTACCCCTCATCCCCAGTAGGAGGCGAACGCATAGGCGCCGGCTAAATCCGTCCAACGACTTCCAAGGCCCTCGAGCTGACCCTACCTGGGAGGCCGAGTGTTCTCCCCGAATGCAACACATCAAAGATATATACTAGTAACTATATCGAGATTGAAGAACATAGTGAAGCATAGGTACACCTACGGCTTTCGCGTGCATCGCCAATAGCTCTCGATGACAGCTATATATGTATATAATACACAATACCGCACAAGTTAGAACAAAACTTGCACTGACAATCAGTTTCCTATGCAGGAAATCCCCCTAGTGCAAGCTATCAGCCTCCCAGGATGTCATAATATAATTAGGAATTTTGGGTGGATGAACTATGGGGGCGCCGTGCACCGGTACCCATTCAACTATGAGTCGCAATGCAAAACCAACACCGGCAATGAGTTTTCCATGCCCGAAAACCCCCAAGTGAAACTTTTTAGCCACCCAGGACGTCAGAAAAAATATGAATTTTGGGTCGAGGAACCATGGCGGCGCCATACCCTCGACCTCAAACCCCATAACTCCAGAGCCGGAGCATTAATCGAAAAACAAAAAATGCGCATCGGCATTTATCATTTTATTATGAAATAAAATCAACCAGAGAAAAAATTCGAAAGTTAAAGATAAAAATATTTTACAAATGAAGGGGGACCTCCCTGAAGAGGTCACCACCGCTGCGATAACTGGGGGAACCGGTCATCCACCGCACCCCCCGTGGTGCATATATGACTCAGTCCAATCTGACCCGTGCTTCCCGACTTGTCTGACATGTAGTTTTATTATGAGAATTGACAAGACTAAACATATATACTTTTTTGATTGTGCGCAACCAAATGTTTTACACCTTGAAGCCCAACTAACCAGGAGGGGCGTACCCGCAGAATCTTAGTTCTTGATGCGCAAGTAAACTTAACCTGCGATCAGTGACCACCCAACTTTCTTATTTTGAAAAAAAATATTGCCGAACTCTATTTTTGTTTGAAAAAAAATTGCGTTACCGAATTTTTTCGAGTTAGTTGTTAGTTAGAAGGATAGAAGAGGTCTATAGGTTTTCGGGTATGCTGAACATGGTGACAGCACCTGTGATTATTAATTCGAAAAGCACTAGGTGCCTTGAGCCAGAAAAATAAATGTTCATGAAGATTGTGATCAAAATTTTTTAAATATTTCCGTCCTGGTCGATGGTGGAAGAAATCGTTTCCAGAAAGCAATGTAACGTAGTGAAGATTGTGTGCTGCAGGAGTAAAAATGAGTGTTTTTACCCCATTTTAGTACCTCAAGAGTATTTTTATCTTTTTTTAACATTCGGATTTTTTCTCTTGTTGCTTTTATTTTATAGGAAAATGATAAATGCTTATACGCATTACTTTGTTTTTCGATTAAGTGTCCGGTTCTGGAGTTATGGGTGGCTGCAGTTTTGGGGTTTTGAGTGCTTGAAACTCATTGCCGGTGTAGGTTTTGCTGTGTGACATGGTTCCATGTGTATGGAAATATGGCGTCCCCATGGTTCGGGGCAAAAGTCGAAATGAGTTTTTTACCCCATTTTAGTACCCTTTACGTAAGCAATGTTATTTTTATCTTTAACTTTCGAATTTTTTTACTGGTTGGTTTTCGTTTGTCGTAAAATGAGAAATGGCGATGCGCATGAAAATATGGTATGAACGCCTCGAACTATATGAATAATACTGGTCTCATTTTGTAGAGCGATTCACCCTCTATTTTCCGACATGGGAAACAGATAGCCAGTGCTAGTTTTGTTCTAACTTGTGCGGTATTGTGTATTATCCACATATAGCTGCTGCTATCGAGAGCTATTGGCGGTGCACGCAAAAGACGTAGGTGTACCTATGCTTCACTACGTTCTTCAGTCTCGATAGAGTTACTAGTATATAAAGCTTTGATGTGTTGCATTCTGGCGAGAACATTCGGCCTACCAGGTAGGGTCAGTTCGAGGGCCTTGGAAGTCGTTGGACGGACTTAGCCGGCGCCTATGCCTTCGGCTCCTACTGGGGCTGAGGGGTACTGCTCCATACCCACTTGTACTATAAGGTACTATACTTGTACTATAATTCATAAACGCATAAAAATAAAGACAAAATAAAATGAATAATAAATTAAAATAAAAAAATAAAGTATGAACCCCTCCAACTATATGAATGATATTGGGCTCATTTTGTAGAACGATTCCCCCTCTATGTAGCTGGGTTAGTGTGATTTTTCATTATTTATGCTGCTGGGTTGAGTCAAATCGGGTTTTTAGTAGACCCAAAATACACAAAATATTTTTAGTTGTCGCTTCCATGCTCTGGAACAATCTATTGTCGCAGCAATGTTTGCAAGAAATGTATTGTTGCAACAATAACGGCAGTTGTCCTTTGACGTAGAAATAGCTCGACGTTGTTGCTGTAATGCAATAGAAGGCAATATTGTTGCAGCAGCGATATTTCTAGCTTGCGCTATTAACAGTGCAATACAAAACTATTTTATTGTGACAGCAATGTTTAGCTTGTGTTATTGAGAGTGCAATACATTCATACGATATTGTAGCAGCAATATTCTTAGCTTTTTCTATTGATGCCACTTTGTTTATAACAACGTAATGTCATGGAAATATCATTTCCATAAAACATGGTCGTTGCAATAGCTTCCGGTGTACAATTCGTGCACGCACTTCTCTGTGAATGATGCATAAGGAAAGTTTGCTATATATGCAAGAATATTCTGTTTGCTTATTGTTGTTTGAAGTTGTAGTCGGTCCAGATGGAAGCTCATTAGCATACATGTGTAGCATCTCACTACGCTAGCATATATAGCGTAGCTGAACACGCTGTGCTCAGGGCCTGTGGTGTAATTGTGGGGCGCTAGTCTCTCACAGCTAGAGCTCAACGCACAATCGCTCCGCGACTCCGCTGGGGAGTTATGCAGCATCTCACTACGCTAGCATATATAGCGTAGCTGAACATGTTGTGATCGGGGACTGTGGTGTAACGGTAGCGCGCTAGTCTTGCAAGCTAGAGATTCGGGTTCGAGTCCCGGCTGGTCCAATGTATGATCGCTCGTGGATCTTTTCACATGTACGATGTTCGAGCTCCAAGAGTTGGTAATCTAAAAAAATTTCTAAGTACTTAGAGCGTTGAAGAGATCGGATAAAGGCAGCAATTATAGCTTGACAGGTTATCCGTTTTCCTATAGACACCTATGTATTAGTGGACGCAGTTGTATGATATAGTTTATAAAATTACGATAGAACGCGCAGAGCTTAGGAGTCTAAAAACTCTATGATCGTCGTTTTGGGCTATTACAATTTGATATGGTCAGATTCTGGAAATTTTGGTATTTTTGTGATCCTCGAGAAATCCTCTGATCATTTCGACCAAAAAATTGAATTTTTAAAAGTTTAGATTTTTTTGGGTCCCAAGAATCCCCCTTGGAAACCCAAAAAAATCTTAAAAATTGAGTTTTTACCCACCATTCGTCGCGCCTTGACGAGCTGACACGAATGGTGATATTTTTAACGAGATGCAGTAACTGTATCCTAAGTTATGGCCAAAAATATCGGAGGCTAAGAGGTTAAGCAATTGAACGGTTTTTGGTCATAACTTAGGATGCTTTTACCGGCTCGTCAAGCCGCGTCGAATGATGGGTAAAAATTCAATTTTTAAGAAAAAAAATTTTTGTGTTCCCGAGGGGGGACCCTTGGGACCCGAAGAAATAGAAAAAATCTAAAATTTAAAAAAAAAATAATTTTTTGGTTTAAATCATCAAGGGAGGTGTCGAGGATCACAAAAATACCATAATTTCCAGAATCTGACCATTTTTGGGCAAATGCGGGCTGGGGTGATAATGGAAAAACCGGAAGAAAATACATTGTGTTTTGTTTTTTCTCAAACGGGACATATCAATATTTATTTTATACAATAACATGTCAATTGCTATTGCTATGAAGTTTTTGGTCACGAATTCTTTGACAACAATAAGACAAAATCGTATTGTATGTACAACTTTTTTTGCAACATTGTTCAACGATCTTTTTATTTCGTTTTCGCCTTTGGTCGTTGTCAGGTTCAACAGCAGCGATTGTCGGAAAAGTATTATTGCTAGCGTTTTCCATGGAAATTTCACTACGAAACCAATTTTGGACAAACTGCTCAGTCACCGGTATCCATATCGTTCCAGCAGATCCTGAAATATTAGATTAGTTGTAGTACAGCAGCCTTTTAGTTGTGTGTATTCAGAGATTAACGGCTTAGTAATTCAGAAACACTTGTTATAATGATATCGCAAGGGATATAATGATTTTAATGTACACGCATACAATGCACTTGATTGACAGTACACGAACACTTAATTCAATATGCTACAAGCATAGATGTCGCTGGTTACCATTCCAAGGGCCGAACCGCCTCAAGACAAATCTACCACCACCAATTGAAGGCTTCGGAATCCCCAGCCCCTAGGATTTCTCACCCTCCCCACCCTCCCCGCAGCTGCTCTCCTTCAGAGCACTTCAGGAAATATAGCATGGAAATTGGCAAAATTGACAAAAATACAGGAAATGGGTAGTAAATTGAAAAAATTGGAAAAAATTTTAGCAAAATATCGAAAATATTGAGTTCTTGGATAAAATAAAACAATTAACCGCCCCTTCTTGGCCTAAGTGGTCCTGAGCACAACCTCCCGCCGGCCGTCTGCCCCACGCCGGCTAAGACGTCGGACCTTCGACACCTATGGCAACAACAATATATCTTTACTTGCAAAAATATATGCTTTGGAAACTATGTTTTTCAAACATAAACAAGTATATCTCATGATTTTATGACATTTACATCTTAATGTTCCAAAACTGAAGACAAGTTATTATGTGATAAAATTTTCACAGGCAAGCGACATTTTTTGCAATTCATGAGGGTGACGACCGATATTGTTTCAACGTTAATTTATACTTGATATCTACCATACCACCAGAGCAAGTAGAAATGATGATCACCCCACCCGCACGTTCAGCTTCGAAGGCGCGCGGACAATTTCGGTGCAATTGGCAGAATTGGGAGAATTTGAGGCAAAATGGCATAAGGTCCGGCTTACTATGCTGGCTGTTTGTATTGCCCATTTTAACAGTCCCAAGTGTCAAGTAGCACTATTTTAGGCAGAATCTACGCCACAAAGGATCGTCCGCCGAAAATAGGATACCAACTTCCTCAGCACCCCTTGAATCCACTCCTGTTCTAACTATATTTTTTAAGACAAAACATTCTCATACAACAATATTTTCTATTTCAGTCCGCTTTTTGATCTTTCCACAAATCTTACTCATGATTCTACGTAATAGCTCAGTCTCGCAGTATACAGTCTCCAACATTGTTAGAAATAAAGGTATGTGCAAAGGCTAAACAATCTCTAACCTTTATCCACAATCAGGATTTCACTAAGACTACACGTAAAATATATAAGTGCAAAGTATATAAAAACATCAAGCCTTTCAACGTCGTACAATCTTGTTGGAACCCAACTGTATAGATAATAGCACCGGTTTGCTTGGAATTTTGATTAACGCAGTTTATCATTGCTACAGAAGACATCCTTGAAATTCCACATCCAGTGCTTCGGCTACTGTGGCTGTGTTATTGCCGCGAATAGGCAGAAGCATAACAACTCCATATAAAAGTTATATATCTGTCCCTAGGTGTCCTTAACATTGGTGTCCAAAAGCGGAGTGGTAAGGTGTTAACTCCACTGATGGACCTACTCCCCTCAAGTCATATTCACATCTCCTCGAATTAAAAGTTATATATCTGTCCCTAGGTGTCCCTAACACTGGTGTCCAAAGGCGGAGTGGTAAGGTGTTAACCTCCACTCAGATGTCAAGTCATATTCACATCTCCTCGAATTCTCAGTACGTGACAATTTTAAACGACTGACAAACATTTGGTAAAATTTTAGCGAAATTGGGAGAAAATTATGAGTTCCTATGAAATTGGAAATTTGCTCCCCCTGAATTTAGTGTTCTCTCCCGAGGACTTCGCGTCTCCCCGAGAAGAAGCCCCATGCCAAACAATCTATCCTTCCCTGAGCCGACGGGCCTTGGACAGATATTCTATATATATATAATACATTTAACATGCATAATTATTAAGAATTTTATACTGAGTGATGGTATTTGACGTCCTGTTTCGTATTATAAGCACCCGGTGTTGAGAAGCACAAGCGTTTTTAAATAAAGAAATTCTGTCTAGGACAGATCTCTTACGCATTTTACCGATGTCTCCGCTCTGTCAAATAGACTTTAGCATTTTACTCAGAAAGATTATTGGCTATAGGAGGGTTCAAAACATAGATGATGATAGTGGTAGTTGGGCTACCCCATGTGGAGGTACTATTCCCCAGCCCTGAGACATCGGCTACCTCCCCTGATAGGTGGTCCCAACGCCAAACGGCCATACGAGTGCATTTCCTTAAGATTTATAATCATTTCGTGGGTAGTTGGGTTACCGCATCTGGAGGTCCCAACTCCGCGCTCCACAACTACTGGAGGCACCGGCTACCTCTCCTGACATATAGTTACCCCCTGACAGTGCCGAGGCACCGCAATCCCACTCCCTCCATCCAGTGACCTCCCTCCGTCGATCCGCTTGCCCTCTTTCTCGGAAGGCCAAAGGACCCTACCCCCTGAGGACCCAGCTACACCCTTAGACTTCGGATCTTCAGCATATATGGTTCAAACCTGCCGTTTCCCAATTCAAACGCCATACTACCCCTAGCACAACGCCAAACAGCCATTTCCCGCCTTTGTCACAAAGCAATGAACTTTAAACCTTTGATTTATGTAGTTGTTCTGAAGCAACATAATACGTGTTAGCTCAGTTAGTTACGTAGCATTCGTTTGGCTGCGTGTGTGTGATTCACTCGCATGGTGATGAGCTTTAAGAATCCGGGAAACAACGTCGTCACAGCTCAGTGATTAACACGCCGGCAACAGTTTGATCAACGCTAGTTGAAATGCAAACAACTTCATGAAGATTAAGTATAGGGTTTAAAACAAACCTGCACCTAATGATCGTTTCGACGACCAGTCATGACGCTTACTGCGGCTCAACACCACCGGTTCGTTGTCATCACGATAGCAGTGCTCACAAACACTAGCAAGCCTGTTAGTTAATTTCTCTCCGCAAAGGACTTCTTTTTCCTCTTGCTTGTTATCGGCATCAGCTCCGACTACAACTGCATGACGGCTCAATGCAAAGAAGCAAAGTGATATAGCGAACATCTGTTGCAGTAGCCGCATTCTTAGTGTAACATTTACGCTTGTATAAATATTTAAAGAATTTTAAAAGCTAGACCATAATAAACTGTAATGTTAACTATCGTAAATCGGTTTGAAAGAAAATCAATTTCGAATTCACTTGTATTATATCTGAAATTATTTTTGTTGACTAAATCTAGTATATATAAAATAAATATATTTAAAAATATTATCACATGCCGTATTATTCTTCCTGAAAAATTAATGTTAAATTTTAAAATGTAAAACTGTATCTATTTTACCCATTTCACTCGAAAATATCCAAAATAGTGTCTTAACAGGTTTTCATAATTTTAGTATATGTTTGATAGTTGTTAGAATAGAATAATAACCTGCCGTTTTGGCACCAGATATATTACAGAAAATCTCAATGCCCTTTGAAAGTTCCAAACGTTTATCGTATTACCGAAAGATGTCAGAATTATTTCCACTCGCTTATTTATTGCCAGTGTAGTAACTGATAACCAATAATGCAAATTGTAAAATTGCTTTTAAAATTTACTGGTTATATATACAGTTGAGTGCGAATGAAATCGTCAAAACTTTGCGCTCCCTCCGGATTAGGTTTCATTTCATTTTTGCTTCTTCAGGTGAATCTCTAAAGTTGCGATAAAAACCTGATAAAACCTTTTTTCAAACATACCTTTCGTGAACTAAAAATTGTAAAATATTTGTTTGAAGATCGTCTTAATGGCCGTATTTGCAGTGCTTCTGGAGATTCATTAACTATTTGATGCATTAGAATTAATAAAATTAAATTGAATTTTGACTATTTTTCAATGTATAAGTTTACCAGGTGAACCAGGCGTTACTGCTAGTTAATTATAGGTCAGATTGTTTCGCGCACGGGCTTCCCTGGTTAAACGCAACGAGAAAAAAATTTATAGACTCGCGATGGCTGTGCCAGGAAACTGATACGGCAAATTTTGTTAAAGAACAAGCTGCAAATGTTCCGGTAGTTAATACCTTCGAAGAATGGCAATTAATGGATCATATTTTCAACATGAAGCCCTCAATATTTATCAAAAATAATGATTTCCTGTGATTTTCACATCTCGAACTTTTGAATATTAATATTTTTGAAAGATAAATAGACTTGGCCTTAAATTCAGCTTTCTATTAATTTGTATCCAAGGAAACAACGTTAGCATAGCAAGGTGCTCAATCACATGCGATAACTCAGATTTTTAATATTTTTGAAAGGAAGTGGCCTGTTTTGCTTAGGTTTAAGTTTTATATCCGATGCTGAGCCAAATTCTTGGGTCTACTGTCACCGAGAACCCAAAAGAACTACTCTTTTGTTTTTCTAACAATATAACGGCCAGCCCCTAAAAGTGACATGGACTCTTAGAATTTTACGCTATTACCATTGACCAACATTATTCAGCAAAAGATAACAATCTAGAATGTCTGCTTAAATTTTTGCAAATTTCGTGGTAAGTGATTCCTTGTTACCAAATAGCAATTAGCACATAGCAAATATATTGTTGCAATATAAAGCATTTTTTTCGCAAAAGGACCCACCGTTGGTGCACAATTTGTGATAATAATTGCTGCAGTAGCTAAAATAAAAATTGTTTGCGGCTTAAAATTTGAATTTATCCTATAAAATTGAAACTTGCTAAAAAAATGATAAATATAATATTTCACGCCTTCACATATACGTCGTCAATTATTGTAAACTGGAAATATATAATTCCTCGGTCATTTTAATTAAGTCATGTGAGACTGACAGGTTATTCAAAAAATAACCCTTAATAACTTGTTTTGTTTTGTCAACTAGCAACATAAGCCACTGCATGGAATTAATAATGAAGATAAAATTTATTCTACTTAAACGTAGTTCAATGTAACTCAAAAATCTAAGACTGACAGATAGCGTCGGCAACTTTTTAATTTGGATATACGTTCTTGACAACAACAGACATTATGGCATATAATTTATAACATAAATAAAATTAATTCTAATTAAACAGTATTTCAATGTAAAACACTACAATCTGAGACTGATTGATATCGAACAAAATAACACTGACAACTTTTTCTTAATTTGTAAGTATTGTTCTTGATAACAATAGATATCATTAAATAGAATAGATAACGCAGATAAAATTAATACTATTTATGCGCCAGTAAATTTTAAACACGCCCAATCATAGTCCTATTTTGCAAAAAGCGGTCGGTGACCGCAATGCGTTGTTATGATACAAACTAGGGTTTTGCAATGGATTTTTCGCTAACGATATTCCGTCAGATTTCGATTTCGTGTTGCAATATTCAATTTTATAGTCGAACTAAAATATTCCTTTTGTTAATTCGTAGCAAAATGGTAAATAATACGCCGAAAGCGTAACGTAGCAATAGTTAACGTTCTTGAAATCCACCGACCTAGTTAGCTTGGTGCTCTAAACAGAATACTGGTCGTAGAGGTGGTAAATCATATTCGCAAACCGCTGTTATATCCTTCCACGAAATAGTTCGCGAACAGTAATATTCAACATCACTAAAGAAAATACAAAATTTTGAGTTTAATACCAACGATTTATAATAACAAATCTGACATTAAACGTTAATCTATTTTCTAGACCAACATATACTGTGTTCGCGAACACTTGGTCTGAGTATGATGGGTGGGTTACAATGTTCTTAACCAAAAACGAATGTAATAAGTAGTTACATCCTGGTAATCAAAGTAGTGTTCGGAAGCAACAAAACACACTCTTCTGTTCGCGAACAGTTACGTTTAATATTTTCTAATTAAATCAAATTAAATCTCGCATAATGCAGTTCCTTTCGCGAACAACAAAACAGAGTCGTCTGTTCTGGAACAGTAACGCGTTGCATCATTATAATTAAATTGGATTAAATATCGTACTGGCATAACTCATTCATGTTCGCAAACAACAATCGATACGCGCTGCGCAACCTGGTAGTCTGCATGTTTGTTCGCTAACAAAATTTTAGGTGGGCTGTGATACAGTTCCCGAATGACAAGTCTCAAATAAATTTCTGTAAAAATATGTTAATCAACAACTAAATAATTTCATTAAAATGTTCGATAACATTATTCATACGCTTCGAAACTCGTTAGGCAAATGTTTCTAAGCCGTTTGAGAACGGATACGGTTTCGCCAAAAAATGTTCTATTACCAATTTTTTGGGAATGAAAAAAGAAGATTGTTTCTGGACGCACACAAAGTTTAGTCTCGCATTAACTGTGTTTGAATGTAACTCTAAAGTCGGAGCAAAGTGAGCACTCACAATTTTTTAATTTGTACGTACGTTCTTGATAACAACATATATTATTTCATAGATTTTATAACGCAGATTAATGCCACCGGAGGCGGAACCATCTTAGCGTGCCCGAAGAATTTTTTCAATTTTTACACGCTGAGGCCTCCTCGATTGATCGGGCCGAAAAATCAAAGAATTTAAAAATTGTTCGGCGGGAGGCTAAATTTGGTAAGGTTGAACTCATTATATCATGCTAAGTCCGAATATACAAAATTTTTCAAATAATCGTGATTTCTAAAGATTTGCGAATTTGCCATCCGCCCACAAATATTACAATGCCAAAAAGTGGGGAAATTTTATTATTTATTTAATTATTTAATTTATTTAATTATTTATTATTTATTATTTTATTATTAAATTTTAGTGATATTTAGACAAACATGCTCATAGTATCCCGTACACCATTTCATTAATAGATTTCCATGAGTGTACCTGGAAAAAATTTGCGCTACATTCTATCTTAATAACGCGAAAACAGCAAAATAGTCTTTACCGAAAACATTAAATGAAATTTAAGCGCACAGATAAGTCCATACAGAAAAGTCAATGGTGTCCTGGATACCATATAAAATGTTTTTAATAGTAAACGCACACTGTACCTACACACCATATTGTTGAGGGTGTTACGCTGCATTTGGACAAAACCTCCACATTGTGGTAGACATATAACGCAAACGCTGCATAACATCCGGCCCCTCCGAAGTTTTAATGATATTATCTGTGTGTAAATTACGGTAAAATGCGTTAATACTGCTGTCTGATTAAATTATTTCAGTAAGCTTGCTTTTTAAAGGCTGGGCCAGTCTCATTATTGATGAGGCCGGACCGGACTTACACCGTGAGATGAAAGTTTCGGACCATTCCGGGCCGCCGATATCCCGACGCTCAGTCCAAAGCCCTGCTCGGAATTTTGAGACGGTACGCAGTGAAGATAATTACAATACAAACATACATATTGGACTTGTAACTAAGTTATCGTTTATATGCGAATAGTTATCGTACCACTCATTGGTCAGTATTGAAAGATTGTTCAGGCGTAAATATTCATTTTACTTGGTTGTAAAATAGCTTGGTTCGATCCGAAAATTATTTAGCATACTAGCGAAAGCTACAAACAGGTTTGTGACTTTTATACCGAGCTCGAACCAAGCTATTCGGGATCGACTTTAGGAGTGACCCAAAAGCTTCCTCAACGCTGTTCGAAACACACCATACTGCTTGTATAAAAGGGTATATCAAATTTATACCATCTCTGTGTCATCCTACTGTGCATTAATTCAAAAAATGGCTAACACATTATAATGGGAACATCGTCATCATTTTCGTTTCGAACAAAAATGCAGAAATCTATTTATCATAAAATGAACTAAAAATTATTGGGAACATCGTCATAATTTTCGTTTCGAACAAAATGCAGCAATCTATTGATCATAAAATGAACTAAAAATTATTGGGAACATCGTCATCATTTTCGTTTCGAACAAAAATGCAGAAATCTATTTATCATAAAATGAACTAAAAATTATTGGGAACATCGTCATCATTTTCGTTTCGAACAAAAATGCAGCAATCTATTTATCATAAAATGAACTAAAAATTATTGGGAACATCGTCATCATTTTCGTTTCGAACAAAAATGCAGAAATCTATTTATCATAAAATGAACTAAAAATTATTGGGAACATCGTCATCATTTTCGTTTCGAACAAAAATGCAGAAATCTATTTATCATAAAATGAACTAAAAATTATTGGGAACATCGTCATCATTTTCGTTTCGAACAAAAATGCAGAAATCTATTTATCATAAAATGAACTAAAAATTATTGGGAACATCGTCATCATTTTCGTTTCGAACAAAAATGCAGCAATCTATTTATCATAAAATGAACTAAAAATTATTGGGAAAATCGTCATCATTTTCGTTTCGAACAAAAATGCAGAAATCTATTTATCATAAAATGAACTAAAAATTATTGGGAACATCGTCATCATTTTCGTTTCGAACAAAAATGCAGAAATCTATTTATCATAAAATGAACTAAAAATTATTGGGAACATCGTCATCATTTTCGTTTCGAACAAAAATGCAGAAATCTATTTATCATAAAATGAACTAAAAATTATTGGGAACATAGAAATCATTTTCCGTTCCAACAAAAATGCAAAATCTATTTATCATAAAATGAACTAAAAATTATTGGGAACATCGTCATCATTTTCGTTTCGAACAAAAATGCAGAAATCTATTTATCATAAAATGAACTAAAAATTATTGGGAACATCGTCATCATTTTCGTTTCGAACAAAAATGCAGAAATCTATTTATCATAAAATGAACTAAAAATTATTGGGAACATCGTCATTAATTTTCGTTTCGAACAAAAATGCAAAAATATATTTATCATAAAATGAACTAAAAATTATTGGGAACATCGTCATCATCTTCGTTTCGAACAAAAATGCAGAAATCTATTTATCATAAAATGAACTAAAAATTATTGGGAACATCGTCATCATTTTTTCGTTTCGAAACAAAAATGCAGCAATCTATTTATCATAAAATGAACTAAAAATTATTGGGAACATCGTCATCATTTTCGTTTCGAACAAAAATGCAGAAATCTATTTATCATAAAATGAACTAAAAATTATTGGGAACATCGTCATCATTTTCGTTTCGAACAAAAATGCAGCAATCTATTTATCATAAAATGAACTAAAAATTATTGGGAACATCGTCATCATTTTCGTTTCGAACAAAAATGCAGAAATCTATTTATCATAAAATGAACTAAAAATTATTGGGAACATCGTCATCATTTTCGTTTCGAACAAAAATGCAGCAATCTATTTATCATAAAATGAACTAAAAATTATTGGGAACATCGTCATCATTTTCGTTTCGAACAAAAATGCAGAAATCTATTTATCATAAAATGAACTAAAAATTATTGGGAACATCGTCATCATTTTCGTTTCGAACAAAAATGCAGAAATCTATTTATCATAAAATGAACTAAAAATTATTGGGAACATCGTCATCATTTTCGTTTCGAACAAAAATGCAGAAATCTATTTATCATAAAATGAACTAAAAATTATTGGGAACATGTCATAATTTTAGTTTCGAACAAAAATGCAGCAATCTATTTATCATAAAATGAACTAAAAATTATTGGGAACATCGTCATCATTTTCGTTTCGAACAAAAATGCAGAAATCTATTTATCATAAAATGAACTAAAAATTATTGGGAACATCGTCATCATTTTCGTTTCGAACAAAAATGCAGAAATCTATTTATCATAAAATGAACTAAAAATTATTGGGAACATCGTCATCATTATCGTTTGGAACAAAAATGCAAAAATCTATTTATCATAAAATGAACTAAAAATTATTGGGAACATCGTCATCATTTTTCGTTTCGAACAAAAATGCAGAAAATCTATTTATCATAAAATGAACTAAAAATTATTGGGAACATCGTCATCATTTTCGTTTCGAACAAAAATGCAGAAATCTATTTATCATAAAATGAACTAAAAATTATTGGGAACATCGTCATCATTTTCGTTTCGAACAAAAATGCAGAAATCTATTTATCATAAAATGAACTAAAAATTATTGGGAACATCGTCATCATTTTCGTTTCGAACAAAAATGCAGAAATCTATTTATCATAAAATGAACTAAAAATTATTGGGAACATCGTCATCATTTTCGTTTCGAACAAAAATGCAGAAATCTATTTATCATAAAATGAACTAAAAATTATAGCGGCTACAGCCAGGCAAAAAAGAAATTTTCACGGTTTTTCCTCCGTTCCTTGGACCCTTTAGTGGAACCTTCGCACGCTTCGCCCCGAATTTTGATATTGAACAAAACATGGAAAATAGTTCTGTTTCCAAATACAGTATTTTGTTTTTGTTGTTGTATCTTCGCAATTATAATTAAAGAACCAGGTTGAAAGTTCAGCAGGTAATGGTTTGTATATACCAAGCACATATTGGACAGTGGTTGGACTTCAACTGATTAATGGTTATGCATCAGATGATCTGGTTAGCAGATAAAGCGATGTTCCTAAACTCAACGCTCTCAGTGGAGGATTGATTTAGCTTTACTCTTCAATTTTAATAGTTCCATGTTGCTGTATTTTAAAACGCAGCTTTTAAACGATTAACCAGTATAGAACCTATCCCATTCGTTGTTCCAGTCAGTCACTAGTATGATATACGATAGTTATTTCAAAAAGTTCAACAGGATTTAAAAATCTTCGAGTTTTATCTTAACATACGTTGGACTCAGTTAAAGGCTCACTTACACATAGACTTTTTAAGCATCGTTTCAGGCCATCATTTTTACGCTATAAATACCAAATCTAGCGAAATTATTTTGGAAAAGGTACCACTTTTGAGAGAAATAGTATTAAGGTATACACCGAAAACGTTTCCTACAATTGCTCCAGTTTAAAATTGTTCTTTTGTGATGCTGAATGATGAGAAGCCATATTTCGCTCGATATTAAGACTGATACCGTCGTGTTAGTGGTGTTCACTGAGTTTTAAGTGTGTTATAATTTGCGGATACGAATATTGAGTAGTTCCAGCTTTCCATACATGAGGATCTGCGGTAAGCGCTATTTTTGTTTGGATTGGCTCATAGTTGAGTTAGGTGAACCTCTTTGCGTGACAGAGTCTAAATTCCGGTCTAGAAAGCTATACCTTTTGAATTGGTTAGCTCAAATTGAAATCTACACACAACAACATTTCAATGTATATTTGAAATTCCGTAGGCAAAATAATAACAATTTTAAATATAATCCCCGAGGTGTCGCATAATTGATGCAAAATACATTGTAAAGCGATAGGCTAACAGTTTTTGCCGTCGTACGTTATTAGTCGCGCGCTTTGCGATGTTCCTTAATACACCAAGCAACAGTTCTTAAATAGCATAGTAGCTAGTGTACCAGGCTTGTAGTTCACGGCGAACGAAGTAGAGACCCTAACGGTTTAGGTTTAATGCGGTGCTGTAGCAAGTTTGATCAACTGTACGAATATCGTTGTACTTGATATCGTTCTTAACCAAATGCTTTCTGTGAACGTTGGGTTTCCAAATCTAAGAAAAGTTTTTGAGGCTATTTTAACAATGTTTAGTATAACTGTATCCCATAATGTTTATATGATGTTAGTGTTCCGGTTACTTAAAATTATTGACGGTGTCAGTCTTGACTGAAACCGAAAGTACATGTTATTCTCAAATCTTACACTTCACGTATATATATGGTGTGTGATTGTTCGTGTTTATATATTTTCCTGTATCCAATGGGTGTGGTTGTTCTTTACGTGTAAAAAAGAATAATACATACTTATATAGTCTTCATATATATATATATATATATATATATATATATATATATATATATATATATATATATATATATATATATATTCTATATATATAGAAGAAAATCGCAAAGCTGCTCAAGAGAGCGATAGAATTATTGTTTCCACTAGCTATTGTTTGTGTGTCAATGTTCTATTTTAAACCAGCACACTTAGCGACTAGAGAGTATAGTAGCATTAAGCGGACAATGATATTTTGGACTTCGGCGAATTACATTCCGGGTGGTTTCTTTGTTCATGTGCTTTGTTTTACTGTGTTTTGTGCAACTTTACTTTGCGAGGATGTTGGATTTGTCACATATATCAGCTGTTGTGTTCCTAGCATTACACTGAAGTACTTATTATTAGTATTTCATTAGGCATCAAATTTTAGATATTCTATCGTCTTCTAGAAAGCTGCGCCACTTTATCTGTAAAGTTATAGATGGTACAATATTCTCTGATGGCTGGTGCTGCAACCTGTTGAATCAAATGCCAGTGCATCGCTTTATCTACTAGATGTGTATGCACCGTAGCTGCTAGCGGGTGAGTTTAGAGGAGGTACGCAATCTTGTTCACTCTCAGTAGTTATAGTTTAATTTAAGTAATTAGACCTTGTGAACATTAATTATAATATGATTTACTAGTATCAGTTGTTAGAAGGAACTGAGCTAAAAATTTTCTTTATTTGGATATACTAATAAAATAGACAACTATAGACATGTCCGTTTTGTAACATATCTAACACTCTTTGCTGGAGATACTCATACAGATCAAAGCCTTCTACAAGTATACACATATTGTCCTGATAACGGTGTGATACTAGTAGTTAGTCCATGAAAAATGCTTAAGAGGTTTTAGTAAAACTAGTTTTCAGTAAATTGTTCTATAGACCGCATCTTAGTGCTGAGAATGCAGCGTCTTTACGAAAAGATTAAAACTATTGGGCGCATTAATACGCCTTGATAGCTGTTCTTTTTCTCCCTTTTTGTAAGAAAACTACTGGTAATATTGTAACGATATTCATACGTAATACATAACGCATGCGTAAATTGCCATATTTTTCAATTTTGTCAATTTTTAATAGCTAGAATATTTTCTGAGTTGCAAATCATACTTTTACGGCAGAGTTCACTTTACTTCATACATTAATATATAAAATTTAGCAATAGAGGTACGTTCCACTGAGTTCAAAGTATCTAAATAGTTGAACAAACGTTTTAAAACATTTTTTCAGTTTCATTACTTACTATCTCAAAAAATTAGAAATTCTAAATTTTCTATTTTCCGCTCTAAAAATCTGTAACTGCGTTTCGAATGTTTTATAGTTCGTCATATTTCCAGTAAAAACGACATAAAGACCTTTCATTACCTTGCCGTTTTCTGAAAATCAATTTTGGTTCGAGTTCAACGCTTTATTTTTCGCGTATAGCATGCGGCCCCGCAATATCTGAGTCATTGAGGACTTATCTAATGTCTCTTTAGTGTCGGGTCGCTGGAACCACTAGGGTGTTCGTTTGCTGCTCCTAGTAAGGGTGCCTTAGGTCTGGCAACAGACCCGGTTTGTTAACTGTCCGAAATCAGCTCGACATAGGTGAGTTGCATGGGCGGAGCCTACATTCCTTCGTGGCTGATAAACGGACGACGACGGGGAAAGTGGCGAGCAAACTGTCGGGTGTGAAACAATGATTGCCTGACACTGGGGATTGTACGACCGCAAGTTCGCTTTGATGCAGGTGTTCTCCGGATGGTATAGCTACAGATACGTGTTAAATGAGGCATGACAAACAGAGTTGAGTCAAAGTAAAGGAAGGCAAGCGTAGTGCAAGTAACTCGCACATATTCGAAAAAAATTTTTTAGTATCTTCGATTCTTTGAAACCAAGAAAATTTTCCAACCACAATATCGTAGTTTTTGGGGACATAATAATTCGTTATATTTATGAATAAGTCTAGTTTTACAATTAGTTTATATAATTTGAGTCTATTTTTATGGTTATCCAAAGACTGAGACAATTAATAAAATGTTGACAGCGTTGTCATAATATAACACTTAAATAGTAAAACTGCTATCTAGTAGGCTTTGTCCATAAATTAGTTTTGAATCACATGATTTTGTATGGTTTTTGAAAATAAAACCAGAAATTTTAAATTGTTTACAGCATGATTATTTTGGCATTTTCCTTAGAATGCTGCATGTAGCATTTATCTCACGATGTGATACATACCAAGAACTTATCTAAACAAAATTTAAAGAATTCTATGCTCGCAAATACATATGTATAGAGGCAACACCATACCATCTTCACTCAAGCGGTTATTATTTGAGTTTGGAGAAGGTAGAATAATTGCAAGAGCAATTATGTTTTTATATAGACTCTATATGTGCTTCGCTTCTACGTGTAAATTGAAGTTTTTATATTGTCGAAGGGTTATGGCGTGTTTTTCTAAATCTATTTTTCTAAAATTAACGTTTTTCAGCGCAATCCTAAAGCACACATGATACTATAATTTGCTGGCATATTTGTGTATATGCTTCGATATGGTGTTCAAAAGCGAAGTTAGTAAATTCCAACCGCTACGCTAAATTATTGTACATAATTAACGTATGTATATATTCCCGCTTAATAAGATTATTTCATCAGACGCCTTTTTAAAATTTTACGTCACATACTGTGCTGCAAATGTTGTTTAAATTTAAATTCGTAACTTAGCATTATTCTTTTGAACTACAGTACCACAGGTACCTCATGTCGACTTTATCAGTTTATATATAATTAAATATTTTTCAACATGTTTTTCACACCTGTAATTAGGCTGCGGTTATATAAGCCCGGTTGGTCTCTAATCGATTAATATTCAGTGGTAATTTTTATATATGTATATATAAACTCGTCGTTTTCTTAACATATACGACATGACATATATCTAAAATATAGACCTGTATATATGTATCTTCTTAGAATTTTCTTTTGCTCGCATGAGCACTTTTGTGATGTTTTATCAGAGTATATTGTTTATTGATGCATGTATGTGTTTATCAGGATTTACCAGAAAAACACACACATGTATTGATTTATATGAATGAAGAATGTTATATCGATGAAGTTCTATATATCTTTATTCGAAATTTTATTAAACAAATTCAATAGAAAACTTTATGGGTCGTTAGTCGAAAATCGATTTTGACTGGCATTTTTAAAGTTGTTGCTATAAATAAGTTGTTATTACTAGAAATTGGGATAATTCATATATTGTGTTTGGATCGATTATTAAGTATTATGACATCGAGTTTATGTCGTACTGGTATTGCTTTCATTACCATTAGGGCTAGATAAGTCAAAACATTTTTCTATTAGGCTAGTGTTTCTCAGACTCAAAATGTAGCCTGAATTTCGAAATAACTTAGAGATAGCATTTAAGTTAGTTGAAGCTTAGGTATTTAAGTCAGCGCGCGTTCTCTTCGAGCCCTCATTTTAGTTCTACCATCATAGAGTTCGGTAGTCAGTTGGTGAGTCCCATAGTTCGGCGATTATCTGTATGCTCCAGTTAATCGTGAATTGTTGCGCGATAGTTAGTTTTTTCGTTGATGCTTTGTTCTGCGGTTATTGTAAGTCAGTCTTGTATTGCGATTTCGAATTTGTGGTGGTATAAACAGGTTACTTTTGCTCCCTAGCGGGTTAAAGAGTTTGGACTTTAGCTCATTTGTATTACGGCATAGAGGCATCTCTGTTTATGATTACTCCCATAGCAGCATCTCAGCATCCTATTGTTGGCGATTATTGAGGAAAGTAACGCGGCTTGTAAAAATTAAGGCGTTATAAAGACTTTGTGTGAAAGAAGCAAATGTACAGATACTGCGGCATGATGATGATTCTAAAATTTCTTTGCGATATTTTAAAAGAACATTATTTGTATCATTGATTTGGTGATCACTTTCGTTAATTACTATCTTCTGATACTTCGGAGTATATATTTCGCTCATCTGTCTGATAGTTCGGAAGATATTGTGTTGTGGATTTTGTACGTACGTATCTTGCTTGTCAATTTTATTTATGGTGTTTTGTTGAACACCAGAGCATATCCTTAAACGTTGATTATTGTATTAAGTCCCGCACATATTTTTATTGCTGAAAATAAGTAGACGGGAATTATTTGTGTATAGCGGTATATATATTGATATTATTAGAACATAGAGGTCATCTGAGAGAAATATTCGAGTGATTTGAAGCAGTTATTTCAATTAAGCGGCACGTTGAATTAAGCGTCAGAGTTCAACGCTATTCGTAACAACAGTCGGACATCCCCAAAAGTCCAGAGTATTGAATTCCCTATAAAATCAAACATCCGATTGCTTTCTTCGTTGCAAATTGAATAGTCCGAATATTCAAACCAGACCTATTGCCAACGGTATTCTGATCGATCTTATATCGGCCTGCAAAAGTTAATTTTTGTGCAGTAGGTTATATTTTAAATAAGGTATTACCATTGTAGGTGCAACGTCTAAATAAAAGCTAATAATATTGTTACCTCAATCACACGTGGCCACTGTTATGGCTAAACAGTAATAATTGCTGGAACAAATGCAATATAAAATACTAAAGCAAGTCCATTACATTAATTCCCAATGGTAAAATATATTTATTATAAAGCAAACTCGAAGATTTGTAGCTTGAAACATGCACGAGACAATAAAACCAAGCTGGGCCACCGGACAGTGCAGATGGAGATTAAATTTCTAAACCCGCAGATATTGTCACCTAAAAATTACAGATTATTGAACCATAAAATAATTACTTTGACACCTTGTCACTCAAAAAGTTTTACTGAACGAATACCGAGTTTAGACAAACAGATAAGGAAAGTCTATTTTATATATTTTCCTGCATGACTTCACATTGATTTTTTACTACTGTGAGCCCATTCAAGCCTTTACCAATTATGCTTAAAACAGTTTTATCAATCGTATCATGACGTATACATGTTTTATACTAATTTACTGGTGTTATATAACGCAAAATGTATTTTTCAAAGTTCCTGTGACATTAGAAAGGAATGAAGAATTATATGCAAATCCCAGATTGTTTTACGATGTACTAAAACATTGTCATATATAATAATATAATGTCCAAGTTCCGTCGGATTAAGGAGGCATGTTAGGAATGGGGTGCAAGAACGGGGTAAGCCAGGAGGTAGCCAAAAAATTCCCCAAATAACTGTTGGTTTAACATTATGTAATTGTGTATATGTTGTCTAAGTAACATATGAGTTTTTTGATGTCACGAATGTTGTACTAAGTGTTTTACGGTACATTTTAATTACGTGTAGAAGAAACTTAGAAAGTTAGTGTTACAAAGTAATAATTCTTAGAATACTAGCCTAAAAAAATCGTACCCCAAGTAGACTGAGGTGGGGGATGATCTGGCTTTCATTGAAATTTTGTGCTGAATTTCATAGGTCACAGTAAAGAACAATCATAATAAGTTTGATAGATTTTGGTCCACACGCTATAGAGTTACTGTGGACATTCATCGACAGGATTTGGAATCATTTTGAAATAATAAAATTTATGGCTTTACTTAAAAGCTTTAGCTTACGGGGAGTTTAAAAGAAATTATAGTGTGTAAATATATCACATTTGAGCGTAGCTGATGGGAGCCTTAACTATCACATTTATATTAGCGGATATGTAACTGCATTTCTGTTAAATTTTTCTTGAAAACCTTAAACTTTTGTAATAAGTTAGAAATTTCATAAAAAGACGTTATTAGTTAGGGATTTCATAAATTATGTTAGAGAGCCAATTTCACTATTCCAAGAATCCATAAATACCTTGGCAGCAATTGCATTAAAATTTAACAGGTTAAGAAAATTTGAGATCCCGGCTTAGTTATGTTCCTAGAATTAGGTTTCAAAAATTTATTTAAAGGCACCGTGAGTTCAGGGCTTAATTTCAACCAAGAACTTCATATGGTTTTCGTTATTCTCCATGGAAGTGCTTACCCGCTTAGTGTAAGTATTGTAGCTTTTATGTGACTTGTATATATTGAGTGTTATTTCTTATATCTATGTACGGTGGCTTTATAAACTAAATAAATAGTTGGGAGAACGCTTGTGATCAGGAATCCAGGCTTAAACGTTAATCGACTGCTGACTGACTGTACGAAGGGTAGGCTTTAAAGTAGGTCTCACCCAGCTACACGTTATAAAATTTTTTATTCCCATCGCTAACCCATCAATGCAAAGATTGACAGCTTGTTAAAATACTGTTCCGAAGCTGAATATTTGAAAATCATGGGGAAAATTAACTATAATCGAATTAAAATGATAATAAAATGCGTACTAGCGGTACTTCTGAAGTCATTTACTATATTAGCGTATATTAGCGCTTTCTATTAAAAATTGAGCTTTGACAAATCTTATAATCCACCCGATTAGGTATCGATGCGGTTCACCTAAATGGTAAAATTCGTCACCGATTGTTTATGATTTCAGGAATATAATTTTACCGAACCGGCATACCAATACGAAGGAACTTGTAATATCAGGTTTTGCAGTGAAGTTTACCAGTGATGGAATAACGATTTTTAGGCATATCAATTTAGAGTCAAATTATCAATCTGCATCCCGTTATGTAATCATCTAAGCTCTTACAGTCCTGCCCGCTGATAGTGATCAACCTGCATTTCACTTGAGGTTAAAATTCGCCATTTATTTAGTATTAATTGGAACAAATGCGGTAGGAAGAACTTTTTTGATTTATCTTCTCGTTAGGGCTGTGTTAATCATATTATGTACCTATATGTCAAACGCCCATAACAAAATTACTGAAAGTGAAAAAAGTCGCCGACGGGAGTAAACACATAATGATAATAAAGTAATACATAATAAATACACACTCTGGATTGGTAGGACGCCGCTTTGGAACATTGTTTGACATAATGTATCTATGTATTAAGCATCATTTGCGATAAAATGTGTGCGCTGGGGCCAAAATGACTTAGCTAGACTACTATGGTACATTTTTATATCTTAGCTAGACTCAGCGTGACAAACAAGGAGTTTAGCTAGTCTCGAACAAACTAGTACAGTCGCCCAGTCTCGCCAAAATTAATAAAAAATCTATGAAATGTATGCGTATCATAGTTTCTCTTATATTATGTCTTGTTCATTAAATATCTGTTTGTTTCACGTGTTTACTGGTATTGATTCGTAATAAATGCAGTTACCAACATGAATATCATGACCACATTAATCTATAACTTTATTAAGATAAATGCGTAGTGAAGTGACATTAAAAGCGTCACATTTTGCAAATCACAAATCTAAATGATATTCTAAATTTTTATACATTTATATACCCGATATGTTATAAACTCCAGGAGTTTTAGTCGTTCGTGAAAATGATTATGAAAAATAACATTGCGGGTTATATTTACTTACTTTCTTCGTGACAATAACAATATACTAATTTTCTTAATCGAAAACAACAGATGTACAATAACATGTAAATTATATATTTGTGATTAAGATTAAAAGTGACAGAATATCTGCTTTTGAATAATGTGTCTGGGAGATTAAGTGACGTCGTAAACTATGTTGCAGTGTTTTGCCCTGAGATACATATAAACTCAACGAAGAAAACGTGTAAGCAATAAATTGTGGACGAAGGCTATGTTTCCTAACCGATTCGAATGCTACATCTTTTGATTTAAAGTCAGCATTCAGTGTCTTGAGAAAGACGGTGTTAAATTTCAAAAGGTTCATATATAACCAAATGTGGAATGTACATTGAAAATATGCGAGTAAGTAACGTTCAACATTGCTGTCTTTATCAGACCATTATTCCCAACTACCGTTGTGCTTTTACTGCGCTAAATTCTAGATAAATACATAAATCTGCATAAATGCTGTAGTCATCCAACGGCCCTGCATAAGCAGTCACATTCATACAGTGTAAAATTTCTTGATACATTTAATATCGATACGGGCTGTGTGTCCTGCCGGTTTGCTGTAAAAATATTTTACAGTGCTCACATTTTGTATTTAATATATCAATAAAATATGAACACATTTATATGTGCACTAACTTATATATTCAACTCGATCTATTTCAAACAAAATTCTGTCCTACATGTACAATGTTGAAAACTTGAACTAGGTTGCCTCATTAATTTTATTGCAATTATATTGATTTAAGAAATTATTCAATGCACAACAGGATAGACACACAGATAGCGCATATCCAGATGCATTGTACAACACACACCGATATTTTATATTTTAGTTAAAGGTGGATATTCCCAGTCAAAACATCATCAATATTATTACGTGCGTCAATCGTTGCATGGTGTCTTCGCTTGGTTTGAACCGTATTGCTACCAATGTTTGATCAAGATTTTTGGCGCAAACTCATGCCAAATCTTTTTAACTAATTTTTGTTGTACTAAAATTTGTCGATATCGATCAAACTCTGACTAAAGCTATGTATGACAACAATGTAAAGTTATTATGATTGCAACCAAGACGAAATCACCACCGTAACAGTTTCCTAATGTAATACACGTAATACAATACTGGAATGGACACCAATATCAATCTGGAGGGGCACCAATATCAGACTGGAGTGAACTGGAAAGGGCACTAATATCAAACTGGAGGGGCACCAATATCAATCAGGAGGGAACACCAATATCAATCTGGAGGAGGGCACCAATGTCACACTGGAGGGAGATACCGCTGCTAAACTGAAGGGGCACTACTATCAAACTGGAGGGAGCACCAATATCAAACTGGAGGGGCACCAATATCAGACTGGAGTGAACTGGAAAGGGCACTAATATCAAACTGGAGGGGCACCAATATCAATCAGGAGGGAACACCAATATCAATCTGGAGGAGGGCACCAATGTCACACTGGAGGGAGATACCGCTGCTAAACTGAAGGGGCACCACTATCAAACTGAAGGGGCACCAATACCAAACTGGAGGGGGCACTAGAATCAAACTCAGCGAGGATTATATTGTTGCTACAATACCAACTAGCTGCTTTTGATGCAGCAATAGCTCGACCGCTTTGCGATTGTTCAACACAACCCAATGTTATTGTAGCTGCAATATTTTTGATTCTTCTATTGGCGGTTCAATAAAAGCCAATGCTATTATAGCAGCAATATTTTAGCTTGTGCTATTGATTGCGCTATGTTTGCAACAACATAATGCCACGACAATATTGTTTTCTTACAACATGGTCGCTACAATAGCTTACGGTGTGCAGTTCGTGCACGCACTTCTCTGTGAATGATGCATTAATAGAAGCAAAGTTGCACGTTGCAGCGTCTTGGCGAATGCGCGCCGCCAGTTCCTGAATTGTTTCGCCGGGTTTGCGCTGCATATCGCTCCAGAACTTGAATCGTTCCCGGACGATGAAACGTTTTGGATCGAACTGATCTTTCATGAAGGCGACTATTTCGTTAAAAGTCAGTTCGTTGATATCAGTAGGAGGGGTCTTTTGAGCCGCAAGATTAACAAATAGCTTGTACGTAGTGACAGATTGGTTCGTAAGAAATACTTGGGCTTTCTTATTGTCCGCAACAGAATGAGCGCCCAGGCAGGAACATAGCGTAATAATTGGTCCAAAGTTCAGACGTTGAATCAAAAGGAGGGAAGTTCGGAGTTGCCGAGGTGACCGTTGAAGTAGAAGTTAAAGTCGTACCTGACGTGATATTTCCAAGTATACTTTCGAATCTTGTCTGATCGTCCTTCCGTTGTTGCTCCCTTCTTGTTCCATCCTACTCACTGCACCAGTCTGTTGTATGTCCATCTTCAGCATCATTTCTTGTTGTTGCTGAAGTTGTTGCTGCATCAGTACCATCAGGTCCTTGAATTCGGCCATGATGCGATGACTTCGATCTTGATCAATCCGTTGACTATGTGGCAGTCGATCGTAGTGTTGAACAAGATCCTACTCAGTGCGCCAGAAAGCTTCTGTTCTATTCCCAGTGGCGTAGATCCACGTTGTGTTGGTTTTCAGAAAACAAACGTTTATTGAAAACCAACAGAAGTAAGTGAACAAAACGTAGTAAACAAGACAGTAAAAGTACCGTTGAATCGAGACAATAAGAAACAGTAAACTGAAAAGTAATGAAACAGTACTTCAGCTTAACTAAACAGTAACTCAAGTTGTGGTAAGCAACCGTTTTTAAATATAATCAAAGAATCTTGTAGAATAATCATGACATCAGTCTTCGAAATCCGTAGAACATTCTAGAAGGATCGAGATGCCGTCGCTCCACGTGTGAGCATGTGCTCGTACATCATAGGAGCTTCCAGAACAAGATCGAATGTAACTCCAAAATGTTCTGGAGAAGCAAATCCATAACAGACTATAAATAACGTGTAGTAGTAGCCACATACTGGTGTTAGTTTAGGTTGTCAGTTATTTACAACTAACTGTTGAAGTACCATCCTATCATCCGTTGACTGACAATAGCTAATGCGCCTAAAACCCAATAGCACAGGTAATGTTAATTCACAGATATAGTTTACGAGCATCCACATGGAGAGTTTATCATGTCGAGTTGCACTTCCAACCCGATTTGTGTTCACATTGCATCCGAGGCAAGTGTATACAACCACACTCTGCGGCTTCCGTATACGGGTTATTGTATTTGTTAATGTTGCAAATGTTAATTAATTACACATCGGTTCACCCATTAGCGTCGATTTTTACCCTAGTCCCTAGATGACCGATATCCTTTCTCGGTATGGGCATTAATTTAACACTATTATTACTGGCATAACCAGAATTTTATTAAAAACATTCTTAGAAGCTGTTTTGAGCAAACATATGAAACTCTTCAGCTAAATTCGTAGTACTGCTTTGAAGTTACATCTAAATTTATGTACAAGAACGTGAATAGATTTATTATGGTTTCAGAAAAACCAAATAAATTTTAGATACTTGAGGACTTTGATTATGTAAAACGCTTTGGACAAAATTCTGTAATATAATATGGATTCGATGTGACTATACACTGACTGGCAATTTTAATCTGACAACATCCTTCCGCCTTCATGCCCGCGCAGAAGATGTGCGGAAAATCATAAGAAAAATTACAAATTTAAGTGGAAAAATTGAGGCGAATGAGAAAAAATTTGGGGAAAATACACAAAATTTTAGGTACCTCCCGCTACATTTTTCCGAATAAACCATTTGCAACCCACTTCCCCCAGCCAGGCAACGCACTTTGTCCACCCATGAAGTAATGTGTAAACAAGCAAATTTCGTGCACACAAAAGAGGAATTTAGTAGTTGTAAAATGGCCGCAATCTAGATCTCATATAACGAAAGTAATTATGTTGTGCACTTATAAGACCGCTAAAATTAGTGAATTAGTTATGAATCGCTGACCTCTGTCTTGTGCGGCACTCGTGAATATTACGTTGCAGCTGCTGTATTGACATCAAGCACATAACGTCAACATCAAACAACACCATTGTAAAGCTGGTTTAATTGGAAACTATGCAGGCTGTTAGACACAAAAGTGCCCACTTTTTGCACTCATTATTCTGTGAAACCTGCACTATTACAGCAAATACGGCAACAAGTTAGGTTGGCGCTTATAGCTGTAATGTCGTGATGAGCGTTAAATTTAGTCACGATTATTTGACATGCCATGTGGTATTTTTCGACAAATGCTGTTCGGACTACGAAGCGCATCACGAACTTTTCAACGCTTGATGGACATTGCGCTGCAGGATCTACTGTTCGTGAAACCCTACATCGACGATGTTACTGCAGTGAGTAGAACTGAGAAATAACATTTTCGTCTTTTGCAAAATGCATTAGAAATATTTCTACGTTTCAACCTGCATCTAAAACCTACGAAGCGCGAACTTTTGAAGGTGTCTGTTAACTATTTCGGTGTCAACGTATATAAAGCTAGTCTCAAGCCGCCAGCGAACAAGGTTTCAAATACTGACCATTTGTTTTCGCTGAGAACAACGTTGAAAGCATTCAACCCATTTCTTGACACCGTCAGATTTTACAAAAGATTGATGTTTTCCTGTTATGTCGGCTTCACTTACCTCGCTGATTCGCAATACAAAGAATAATACTAACGCGGCTACTCGTTTGAACGAAATTTCAAAACAAGCGTTTGAGGATTTGAAAGTAGCTTCAAAAGAGAATGTAACACTGATGTTTTCGGAATGTTAAGTCAAGGTGGACATCACGGCCGACTATTCAGCACAAGTGATTAGGGTCGTCCTGAATTCACTCAAAAGTGGTAGAGCACAACCGCTGAGATGTGTCTCCGATTTCACCGATGCGTAACCGCGTAAATCAGCATTCGATTACAAACTAGTAATTTTTTGATTTCTGATAGCTTCCCTTCGTCAATTTCGTTACAAAAAACTAATTATAAGCAGCTGGTGCGTGCTCTCACCATAAAAAATATAACTATGCAGCAAAGTTGGTAGCTGGCGTACATCGCATAATTCAATTGTCGAATTAAACACATCGCCGGTCAATACAACACATTGTTGCCGATTCTCACCCACGAACAACAGCGGCGATAACGGTACAGTTAGATCGTGATTTAGGGAAAGAGCAAGCTAATAACGTTGTACTTGACCAGTTATTTTCTGAAACAGCGCGTCCTCTTTACAAAATATTGGGGTGGCGATTCAACAATTTTGTGCTACGCCTCCTGAGAACAATTATGTCCCTTTATACCAAAGCCAATGTGTACACAATTGTTCAAAGAAGTTCACAGTTTTCGTACCTCAGTGACATAAACACGCCACGCGTGATGACTGAACGATTTATCTGGCAGGCAATCAAGCGTGGCCTAGCAGAATGAGTCAAGCAGTGCTAATTGTGTCAAACGTCAAAAATCCCACGATACACAAAACTAGCAGTTCCCAAGGCGTCACGCCTTTGCTTTGGTGTCATCGACTTCGTAGGCCCTTTTCCGCCATGATACATCGTCTCCGTTATCGTTCGATTCACCGAGCCGAAGCGATTCAGGTGGCCGATATTACGACTGCTTCAGAAACAAACGCGTTCCTGCAAGGATGGGTAGGACATTTTGGAATTCCTCCATTGATCATCTCCGATCGTGAATCGCAATTCGAAAGTTCGATTTGGAGTTACCTTTCGCAACAACTTAGCATCAATCGCAAAAGCACAATGCATGCTATCCAGCGTTCAATGGCGCACTCGAGTGATTCCGTCACTGCTTCAAAGCTGCAGTCACAGCCAATACCGAAAACCGACCTTGACATCACTCGCTTCCACTGGTCATGTGTAGATCAAAAAATATTATAGCCCAGCACAATTAGCATACAACAGTTCAGTCGCCCGTCACACCAGTTTTCGGCACCAACGAATTCGAAGGTCAACGATGTCAATACGCATTGTATGCATGTTTTTTAAAGAAAAAAAGAAAAAGCAAGTTCCCAAATTACTGTTTTGGACCCATCAACTACATCATTCGTTCCAAAAGACCTGATGACGGCTGATTGTGTATGGATTCGTAATGACAAATATTATATTTTGCAGCAACGTTATTCCGGTCAATACAATGTTATAGCCAATGACGATAAAACAATTACGATCAATGCTGACACTGTAATAAAGAATATCGCCATCGACCGATGCAATCCAGCGTTTCTCGACCACTCCCTTTCCGTGCTCCAAATCGAGAACCAAGTTAAACTGCTCAAAGATAATGCGAACTCACTGTGTAAGTAGTGACGACAAACATCTATATCTACAAGGATTATGGCTAAATTTCTCGGTTATCCAATACGGCCTGCTACAGGGAAGGCAACAACAACAAGAGTGTTGAACAATCGCGAACAAACAGAAAACACACAGCTGTACAATTTTTCTTTACTAAAGTTGTCCCAATCAACGACATATTCCGATACGACGGCCAGTACACAAGCAAACACATATGCACCCAACATATCATGCGGCGCTTTGCAACGAAAATGGTTAATGAACACAAAACATGTCAAATCAGTTCGTTTATAATTGAATGATAAGATATCCAAAAGCGCAATACATCGGGTCCGGCTCTAGCAAACGGGTGATGTAATGAATGAAAATATTAAATTTTATGTAAATCAAATAAAGCTGGTTTGCACAATGTGACGATTTGTCGATATAAACTGAGGCATGTTCAAGTCAGCGTTTTAGTTCGTTCAGTACGATCAGTGCGCTCAGCTTTATTTAGCTGCATGTTACATTCTCGGCAGGCGTTGTCTCATCTGCTAAGCAACGCCGCAATACTATTCATAAGCGTTGTGGCTCTCTAGTGCACCTTGTTATATTGGTTGTTTTGTGCCCTTCCTTTACTGGTTAAATCAACGTGTGACTACAGTTACCCCACATGTGAATGTAATCGATATTTTACAATCAGGAATTTTAATCAGCTCATTTGTAAGACTGTAATTCAATATCTTGCAAGGAGGAGTATTAATCAACTAGTAAAAAATATTTTACAAGCATACGTATTAAACAACTCATTATCACTACAATTCAATATTTATCAGCAAAAGTATTAATCAAATCGTTTATGTGACATTCCATATTTTCCAAACAACCGAATCAACCAATTTGTTTCTATGACTGCAATTTAGATATTTTACCATAACTATCGTGGAAACTTGACATGAGTACCAAAGGGCAGGGTGAACCCAATTAACCTTACATTTTTCATTAGCCTAGGCTTAGCCACGACTTAGTCTCAGGCTAAGGCTCAGCCTTAGGTATTTAGAAACAAAACATTACGCTAATATTCTATTGGAAAAGTTTTCATGCTAAACGGGGGAGGCACGAGGAAGCTATGCTTAGATAGTAGTCTAATCATTATGTAAAATGAAAATATTGGGCTAATCTAAGCTTAGATTCAGTATATCGAGAGTGGCATAACATGCATTTCCTTCCGCCAGTAAAGTCACATTGATCGTCTGGTTTATATCACTTCCGAACCCACTTCATTCAATCTTAATTCGATGTTCAAACCGACTATACTGTTTCCTTTACAGCACTATATCAACGTAACCTTATTCAGTGTAAATATAAAAGTCTTTGCATAACACCAAACATATTTATTGAAATTGCAACTTTTAATTCCTGCCGAAGCCATAGATTTCTAATTGCACCGCAATTTCGGAAACCACTGAATCAGATATATATTATGTGGGAACAAATGTGTACATTCTTGTTATAGGATGTACCCACAAGCATGGCGAAAATTGAAAGTCTTTTTGGTTTGGCGTATCAAATCCGATCTGTTTTGACTTATCATTTTGATTTAAAACAGTCTGCATTTAAATGGACTATCCCCGGAAGAGTCGATCCATCTCTAACAAATTCGATCCAACTTAAAATTTTTCGCAAAAGCTTTCAATTAGACAAAATATCCAATGCAACAATATATACACCCAAATATATTGTTACACTCTATAATTTGTTACTAAAATAACAATTCAGATAAATTAACAATAGATACAATAATTATTGCTGATTATGCATGCCACGAAGAATTCGGAAGAGAATTTACTTTCGATAATAGCCATTATACTGATTAATCACGCCCTTGTGAATAAAGCAGAACTGTGAGTTTTTATGCGAACAGTTTTTGTTAAAGCAACATTACTATTTGAGATGCTACATCTTTAATATATAACTAGTAGGATCGATAATACGATTAGAAAGAGTCGTTCATACAACCCCCAGATTATTTTCACATTGGGGTTGATTCGATCCGATCTAATATCTGTTCACTTTGCGCCTCATCCGATCCCGTTGCTCCTTTTTCAATTATCATTAAGGTGCAACAATTTTTTACGGAAGTGGGAATTGTAGTATATCGTGTGGTGGTTAATATATGTCTTTTTATTACATTGCTAGGTCCCACACTCATTGTGTTGTGTTTGTTCTTATTTTTGTTTTTCAAGTGACAGTAATTCAAATTGCATTTTCATGCTAGATGGAAATTTGCCGACCGAGGCGGTTAGTATGCATATATCTGTATATGCAACATGGTGTACGTGGTTACGGTAATGTGTTCGCGCAGTTACCAATCCTCTGTTCAAGCTAGCCGATTTGGACCTGTCTTATTCAGACAAGTATACAATATTTTGATCTGTTCGAGCAAACGAATGTCGAGCTTTCGTGTCCGGAGAACGTCAATACGTACTGCTTTATACAAGCAGGTTTTCTTATATAACAAGTTTGCTTTACGTGTAAATGTAATTGAAAATTAGTAGCTCACGATCTGTATCACGCTCGCTGCCATCCGCACGGCTGCCGAACCAATCTGCGCTTAAAAGCTGCCTTACCACCTTTCTTGCGTCGCTTACTTCCCCGTTCGAGCACGGCGGATGTGGTTTGAACACTAGTTAATTTATGAGATGATAAGTTATTGTTGTCAATTGTCCGAACACTGTTAACCGTCGGAGTGCCCATGTTTGCGTCCGTTTAGCGATGAATTCATGGATCGACTTCCGTTTCTCCGTCGGAGTGCCCCATGTTTGCGTCCGTATACCGATGAATTCATGGATCGACTTCCGGCTCTCCGTCGGAGCACCCCATGTTTGAATCCGTTTACCGATGAATTAATGGATCGACTTCCTGCTCTCCGTCGGAGTGCCCCATGTTTGCGTCCGTTTACCGATGAATTCATGGATCGACTTCCGGCTCTGCGTCGGAGCGCCCCATGTTTGAATTCGTTTACCGTTGAATTCATGGATCGACTTCCTGCTCTCCGTCGGAGTGCCCCATGTTTGCGCCCGTTTACCGATGAATTCATGGATCGACTTCCGGCTCTGCGTCGGAGCGCCCCATGTTTGAATCCGTTTACCGTTGAATTCATGGATCGACTTCCGGCTCTCCGTTTCAAATTGCGGGATTGGCAATTCCGCCTTTCGTTTGCGCAATCTAGGATTCGTCGCACATTTACCGTTCTACTGTCGCGCTGGAGGAACGACTCGATGAATTCTTATTAGTCGTTTATTCTGCCTGTCTGCATACCGTTTAACTTTTTTGATTACCACTTCCGCGTTGTGGTGGTTTCAGAGAAGCTAAAATGTCATGCTTCCTTACAATAAATGCGTATGGCGAACGGAGTACGGGTGCAGTCTATTTTCCAGTTTTCGGTAGAACCGTATTCATCCGCATTTGGCATCGTAGTCGTAACCGACGGCTTAAAGTAGTTGTTTGATCACCTCTCATTACACTGAGATTCCCATTTGTCCAATTGGCTGCCCTTATCGCAGCCGTTACATTGCGATAAATCAGTTAGAGTGGCTTAATGAATTTAGGAAACTTGCTCCGAAGCAATTTTATAGTTACTTCACACGATATGGTCGATATAATACTGACAATTGAACTAATCAACTGATATCTAATACACAATTTACTTTAGCTCGTTAAGTAACAGCATTATCTGCTATTAATAACTGAAAATATCACAACATAAAATTTTAGTTACCATAATTGTTATCTACCAAGATTTCAGTTTCAATTAGCTATACTTTGCTGTTCTTTAAACTAAACGAAACGCTTGCAGCCGATAATCAAATTGTTGATCGCTTTACAGAAACGTCAATGTACGACGCCGAGATCTGGAATTAGATGACACTGTTGAACATGCTGTTAGTGGGCGGTAATAGAACCTGTGTTATTCAGACAAGCAAATAGCTGTCTTATTCAGCCATGTTTATATTTGCCCTATTCGGACAAGTGGATAATGCCTGCAAATCGCACAGCACGCAACGCATCACGACTCGAAGACATCCTTATCTATACCAAGCACGAAAACGTGTCTTACTCTACCGCACGCACTGTCATAGGAAAAGGAACGTTTCGGTCAACCTCGAAGCGATTTTAATGTTTTAAACATAAAACAAATTTGATGTTGATTTAAAACAAAATGACAGTTTCACTGGCATATGGAATGCAGATCACGAGATATATAAATACAATTATTACACTGAATAAAAACGTTGTAGCAAACCGTTTGCCTACCCAACCCACCCCAGTATGAAAACAAAGCAACATAAAAACTAAAAAATTATATGTAATAATGGTACGCTGATGCATGGTGCCACTTCCTAGCACCATGCCCATACAATCCCGGATATCATACCCTCAACGGCTGACCATAAATTTTGCAAATTGATAACTTTTCCCGGTCAGACCCAAGAAACAATTGAGCTTAGCAAGTCGCCGACTCGCTTCACGAAGTGTGTTTGGACGCCGTTTGGTTGCCAGTATATTACTAAAGTATCCCAGGGAGATTGCCGCCGACACCTGCTCACACATCATAATGCCTAACCGATATTGTCTATGCCGATCTCACTTGGAAGTTGTTTAAGTCGACATTGTAAAAAGAATAGTTCCGCGATTCTAGCGTAAATTTTGACTATGACTTGTTCGTTCAGGGTTTTGACCCTGCGAATTAGGTATAGCAAATGTTGCCCCCACAGGGTTCCGACAGTCCCTGAGAGTTTAACGTCGATTACTCTAGCCAGTGAATTAAATATGATTATTTACTTTAAACGATGTGTCTCGCCTAATATATTTTGGCGTGATTTGTGTGTGGTATTTCTGTGAGCAGTTTATATTATCAGCGACGTGGGTTCCTCTCGCAATTTCTCCACTAACATCATAGTAATGCGAGACTAAACATTGTATGCTCCCAGCAATAATCCTCTTTTGTCATTCCCAAAAAAATCGGTAATCGAACGTTTTTTGGCGATCCCATATCCATCTTCAAACGGTTTAAAAACATTTTCGTTACGAGTTCCAAAGCGTATGAATAATGTTACCGAACATTTTAATGAAATTGTTAAGTTGTTCTTGAACATACTTCTACAGAATTTTAATTTGAGACTTGTCATTCGGGAACATCATGCATAGCACCCGACCTCAAATTTTGTTAGCGAACAAACATGCACACTAGGTAGCGCAGCGCGTATCCATTGTTGTTCGCGAACATGAATCAGTTATTACTAGTGAAGCTCGCTTGCGAGCCAGAATTCGAGTGGTGAGTACAATCCCCCGAAGCAGAAGTGTGAAAAATATTTGCCACATAACATTTTTGACACTCGCTATGAGCTTGTCGGCCCAGAAAACCCCATATCCGACAGTAAAACCAACAATAAACACACATTCAGGTGCTTTTCCCACGACTTCTCGCCAAAAATTCCGAAAACGTCATTTTTTATGCCAAGTATAAACAAGAAGTGTAAAAAATATTTGCGCAACAATCTTTTGACACTTGCAATGAGTTTATCTGCCCAGAAAATCCCCTATAAGACACTAAAAGCAACAATAAACACACATTTAGGTGCATTTCACACGACTTTTCACCAAATATGAAATTTGGCGCCAACTATAAGCTTATAGACTCCAGATTGGGAAGTAGTTGTAAAACTTGTTATATATCATTGGAAAGCCATGGTAAAGCTACATGGAATAGGCCTATTAGTTTGCGGATACCTCGTTTACTTATTGAGAAAAGTCGCAAAAACTGATGGCTGTGCCCGAAAAATGGGCCAAAATGACGTCATTTTGCCCCATAACTTTTCCCACGGGAAAAAATTCAAAAATCGGGCTCCGTCACTACACCTAATTCGACCATTGCAATTCGAATGAGCTATCTTGCATCAAAATCCACCCAACCGTTATCGAGATCCAGGTGCGACACACACACAGACACACACAGGACCTCCTCAACCCCCCCTCCAGAGCCAAAATTGAAAATTATCGCTCCACTCGATAATAATAATATAATATATATTAATATTTGTTCTAATTTAATTTGAATAATGTAACACACCACTGTTAGCGAACAAACGACCCTGTTTTGTTGTTCGCGAACATTTATGCGAGATTTATTTAGAATATTAAACCTAACTGTTCGCGAACAGAAGGGCATGTTTTGTTGTTCGCGAACACGGCTTTGTGCGTTAGCACCAGGATGAAATTACTTATCACATTCCTTTTTGGTAAAGGGCAGTTTAACCCACTGGCAGGTTACTTAGAGCTTTAAAGCTGGTCAACCTCATTCACTAGTGGGTTGCAAGTGAACATTTCAAATAACGAAACCACAATAACCTAATACGGAATGTGTGTCCACTGTACATGTAGAATGCATAAAAGAAAACAGCTTTACAGCGAAAAGGTGGGGGGGCGGTAATCCCCAACGTAGGCTATGTGTATGACTCATAAAAGGGCCTAAGGTTTTAGTTTATCGAGAACAGCATGGCCAACACTCCATTTACGCCTTTCACAGTATTCAATTAGTTAAAATACTCTAAATATACAAGTGCTAATAGTTAAAATACTCCAAAGATACCAAGAAATACCAAGTAGTAACACAGTGTCAGAGTAATTGTTCACATTACGATAAAGATCATTGAAAGCATAAAGTAAATCCGAATGGGAACAGTGAAAAACGTCAATGATTCAGAGCCTTAGGACAGAATGAGAATTAACTAATTACAAAACGTGCAGGATTCACCAATCTGGTCGCTATTTTAATTTAATAACGCGAAAGTTTTTACTAACATAATGAAGCTTTTGTTGTGCAGCACAAAATGTAACAGTCAAATAGCACGAGTAATTACTAAATATAAAATCACCAGAGAAGACACTAAATGGTTTGATAGAACTTGTTAACACAGAAATCGCTGCATCCAATATAACACTACACAAGAAATCGCTGCACTCAAAAATTTGCATTATGCTATTCCTCCGAATTTTTGGCATATTTAAAAACTGCTGCGAATG
Source organism: Trileptium ribeirensis (assembly GCA_030248225.1). Lineage (NCBI taxonomy): Eukaryota > Metazoa > Nematoda > Enoplea > Enoplida > Thoracostomopsidae > Trileptium > Trileptium ribeirensis. The sequence continues at coordinate 39,757 of JASANE010018377.1, read as the reverse complement.
AAATCCGTGCTTAAGGCGTGAAAAATAATTTTACGTTTCAAAAGTCTGATCATTTTTTGCTTGCGTAGCAGTTGTGACAAGAGGTGCCCTTTGGGACCCTCCTGATAACCAGCCAAAAATGCCCTGCTCTCCTTGCTACGGAACTGCTACTGCTACTACATCATATATGAGCAATCACAAGTATGGTATTAAATATTTCGATACAATATAAGGTTGCTTTAATACATGAGAAGGGTATGTCACTTCCTAGCGCATGACATTGCATATGAACAGTGTTTAGATAAAGAATCGGATCACTATTTATTGATACGGTCACTCAACCATGGCGATGACTCGGCCGTAGCAGTGACCCGATCGCCCAGTTACATTAATAAACCCGTGACAAAGCCATTTTTGCAACAACCGAGGTAGTTCTACGATACCGTAAAAGAAACTTCCCCGGAGAAACTGTTGATTAGTAAATTGAAGCAAGTAAAAACTTGACAAAGCGTTTTTAATGCCGAATTAAAATTGCATTTTACGCGCGTCATTAACCACCGACTAACTAAAGTAGCAGAGTATTCAAGTGACGTATGAACGAATTAGATATGTGTTGGAAATCATTTCATTATTGCTTGACAATCATTTTGTTTGTACGCTAACTGTAACAAGTTTGGATGAAGCATTTAGTTCACAAGCCAAAACGCCAAAATGTGTATAATTGGATTCTGCCTTGTCTCATTGGTCATTCGTTAAAAAGACATTTGTCAACAATGCATGGCCTTTTGTTCTAATAACAGTTTGGTGTAGAGTTGTTTTGAAGTACTTATATGGAACTAACTATAAAATTCGAAACATAAGGAGCAACCTTTTGCAGAAGAGGAGAGTAAACAAAAAATTGGCAAAACGATGTTTCGTTTTGCTGTGTACAGGATAGAGCAGAGTTCTCTGTGCTTCTACGTCAGGCCGACAAAATAGAGGATCGTAGACCATAACCATATCACCCGATTTTGTATTCCGATACTCGAAAAGAACCGGTTCCAACTCTGATACAATCATACGGACACCTGTAAGTATATATATCCATAATTATTATGTCTTAAGTTGTAAATTTTATTCAAGGGAGAAATTAGCATCCCTCAAACAAGGATGAAAATGAGTAAACATTAAGCGCCAGAAATGTCTGCAGTTGCTTGGAATATAAGTAAATATAAATAAAAGTAGCTGGTATTTGTCATCCAAGTCGCAAGCCCTTGAAAAGCTAGAGGGCACATTATTTCTTGCTAAGCAGTAACCGGATACTTCGGTATCTAAGCGTATTTCGAAACCCAGACTTTTATAGCCAACTAAACAGTATTACTTCTTTAGCTTTAGCGTTGTCCCGTGAAAAGCGTTAACTGTCAGGAGTATCTCTGTCTTTCAATACGAAGCCCACGCCGCGCGAGATATAGACTTAAAATGCATGCATCTAAACCATCAAAAAGGGCATAAGAAAGCCACATTATGTCACATTTGCCGCGGTTGATTCAGTGGTGGTAGCATTTGTTTAATAAGCACTTTATTTTATGCATAAAAATGTTGAAATTCAGGCATCGAAGGCGAGCAATGCTTGATACACAAACAAAACAAAATAGTTTTAACGATTTGTCATAACAGGCACTCAAGATATACTTGCACTCGGTCAAACAAACTATAAAATACGAAATATAAGGAGCAACATTTTGCAGAAGAAGAGAGTAAACAAAAAATTGGCAAAACGATGTTTCGTTTAGTTGCGTACAGGATAGAGTAGGTTCTCTGTGTTTCTAGTCAGGCCGAGAGAGCAGAGGACCGTAGACCATAACCAGGTCGCCCGACCATGTATTCGACACTCGAAAACAACCGGTTCCAACTCTGATACAATCATACGGATACAATATTCACAATTATATGTCTTAAGTTGGAAATTTTATTCAGGGTGTGCATCCCTCAAACGGAGGTGAAAATGAGGAAGCACGAAGCGCCAGAAATGTCTGTGGTTGCTTGGAATATAAGTAAATATAAACAGTATGTAGTGAACTTGAACAAAAACGTATGTGTACCTTGACACTTATGATAACAAAGTACAATATTGTATCGAAAATGGCAACTCAGACTTTTATTGCAGATAGTCGACTAAACAGTATTACGTCTTTAGCTTTAGTGTTGTCCCGTAAAAAGCATTAACTGTGAGGAGTATCTCTGGTTTTCAAGACGAATCCTGGGCGGCGCGAAATATAGACTCAAATTGCAAGCATCTAAACCATCAAAAAGGGCATAAGAAAGCTATATTATGTCACTTTCGCTCTAGTTAATTGCGTGGTCCACTCTACTTAGCCCTACTCACTGTGGTAGACGCGGGAAAGATTTATGTCACTAATATAAATTACATTTTTCGCTCTAGTTAATTGCGTGGTCCACTCTACTTAGCCCTACTCACTGTGGTAGACGCGGGAAAGATTTATGTCACTAATATAAATTACATTTTTCGCTCTAGTTAATTGCGTGGTCCACTCTACTTAGCCCTACTCACTGTGGTAGACGCGGGAAAGATTTATGTCACTAATATAAATTACATTTTTCGCTCTAGTTAATTGCGTGGTCCACTCTACTTAGCCCTACTCACTGTGGTAGACGCGGGAAAGATTTATGTCACTAATATAAATTACATTCTTAAAAGCATAAAATTGAAACAAGTTTAGTCACATCTAAAAGATGTGATAATCAGCGTTGTATTGCGGGATCGAATTATACATCACTTGTGCTTAAGTTTCATAGGTTTGGCCGCAGCAAAGCACTTCATCAAAATTAAAGTTTAAACACCCTTAAACGCCTAATTTAATCACATATATGGGCATAAATTAAAAAGCCACAACATAGACAGTTAAGCAATCAGCCAATCACCATTCGAAACTGATCCTATGTATAAGCCGTGATTAAGAGCTACTTATTTATGAAAAAAATTCGCTTTTTTAACAATGGAATGGTAATGCTAATGCTAATGCTTTATACATATTTAATTGTACAAAATCCAGCTATCAATGAGCGGCTGCACATTTTCCAACCCTTCTGCAAATCCTTCGACCAGCCACGGATTAGCTTCGATCACCTCTTTTCGTCGCTCACAATAATCATAAGTTAGTTGGTCGCCAGCAAAAATGTCACGGTGGCTTTTAAACACTATATGTGGCTTTCCACTATAATATGTTAAATGCTGTTTAACGTTATTATTTGCAACCCTTGTGATTTATTAAACGTCCAAAGCTACCGTCCGGCTCCGTAGCATCTATGCACATCATCGGCTTATGCTTATTTTTTATGTCTCTAATATAGAATATGTAACATTCTTTTTGCTTATTGTGTGCAGCATCTCGTTCTAACTTAAGTGCTTCGTATTCAGTAATAAGCTTTCCCTTGTACTCCGCAAGCCAAGTGCCCCGTGTAATATTAATCTTTGCACGAATACCAAAACCCATCGTTTTGCCATAGTTACCTATTTCCAAAATATCTTCGCGATCTTTGTCGATGATGGCCGTTACTTCTAAAGTCGCTGCGACTGGCTGCTACCGTTTTAAAACTCTAACACTTCTTCTGTTAATAGATCGTAAGATATCGCCATGGTTTTTCTTCTTCCGCCTTGTAACTAGGTTTTTGTTTCCTAAGATTAAACGCACTTACATATACGAACTAGAATTAAATTATTTAGGAGCAGTTATTACTGTAAAGCCTACTATGTTTTTACAGTGTCCATTACGCAGAAGATCCTGGGAATTTCGAAAATTGCGCATCGAACACCGCTAAGCATGTGTAAATTACCACGCTACGTGTCTCATGCCCAAGTGTTGTATGCTCAACTCCCTTCATCAGATGGCGAACACGAAGGCGCTCATCCGCGACCGGCTGACCCCCTGATTCCATTTCGCAGATAATAAAGCGACTGAGTCGACTGTGGCGGTGGACGTCAGTTAGTTACATGCGCCACCGTAGCTAAATGAAAATACATTGCTTCGGTTTACTACATCACACACGTGAATAGTTTATTTAGACTTGCTGCTTTTCATGTGAACAGTAATTGTTGCCGCTTTTGCGTGTTTATGGCTGGTGAACTTTTGACATATAGTTTCGTGTTTAATATTCCGCAGACCCCTATTTATTCATGTCAAACATAATGTCAGCAAGGACGGATCGGCGGGCCAAGATTCTCGAGTCGACTTCGATAGGTAAATTATTTTATGTAAAATGAATCGGGAAAGTTGTAGTCAAATGCATGCTTCATCCAGAACTTGGGCGTGAGACACTTAAGCGGTTTTATGCTTAGTGTCCATTGACACAGCAAACCGGAGAAAATTGGACAAATGTAATAATTCAATCGAACTCATACAAAATTAGGATTTGTTTTTTCAGTCTTTAGCTTTAAAAATAAAAGAAAACTTGCGTAAAAATCATCTACACATCTAAGCAGAAAACGCAATTTTACAATAAACATTGTGACTCGGGTCGGACGGAACATAACTCGAGCCGGGCGGAATGACTTAAGTCGGGCGGATTATGACTTGACTTGCAAAATTTAGAAACAATAAAGCAAAGATGAAATTCAACTTCATTGTTTTACAAACACATGTAGTGACATATGTTTACATATACATGCACACATTTATATAAATGTATTTATATATGCATGTTTAGATATATATAGGTATATACCAAATAATATGTATATATAAATCAAAAGCAGCACAAGAACGTACCGCTAGAAAATAACACTTAACCATTGCTCAATTCAAGCAATATACGCTCATAGTCCCATATGTTGGCATTAGATAAAAAATGGCATGTTGAAATGTCATCCTAGCATCGAAAGTGTTTGAATTTGCAGTTTGAATAGCTGTAATATTTGAAGTGTAAGAGGCACCAAAAATACGTGAACTGTTTTGCATAAAGAAATGGATTTATACAATCTATGGATGTCGAAATATGGGAGTTGTAAGAGGGGGTGATACAGGTGTATAGCACGTTGTTCATAAACGAGCGTGACGGACGGAAAATTACGACTGCCGCCTTTATTCCGAATTCCGCTTATTCAGACATTGATGAAAGCTGAAGTTCCAATGTTGGTTATCTATGAGTCTAGTACTGAAATAATTGTCACAACCGTGTTTGGCTTCACAAAATTACACATTCTATGAAAGTTTAGCATTTCTGAAAGCGCAGGGGCGTAGCCAGAAACTTTAGCATGGTGGGTAAGGGTTTGCTAGATGGGGTACAATTAACCACACCTGGCGTACATATACATATGCTTCGCTTATCTGGCATTTTCCACTGGGAGAACACGTTGTGGCACGGAGCGCACAGCTCCTGGGCCCCTTGGCTAAACCTCTGAATGGGGAACATAAGTTAACAATACACACTCTACGCGTGGTTTTCGTTAGATTACGTTGTTGTGTTGGCATTAAAGCAATAATTAATAAACAAATACACAAACAATTGATTCTCACAATCGAAAAAGCGAAATTTTTTGTTGCATGTGTATTCACAGATATCTTAGTTTAGTTATTATACAATATTATTAAACGTTTTATTTATTAATACATGCACAACGTCTGAAGATCTAGGGTTGACAGCGATTGCTCCGAGGAGGAGGAACGCCTTCGACCTCCTCCAGTGATCAGCCAGTGTTCTCGGAAGATGCCTATAGAAGGAATAAATTTTGGAATTTTTGGCACTCAAAATTTCTAACACTTGTCAATTTTCTCTCATTTGAAAAAATTTTCGCAAACGCTTGGCGCGTGTGGCCGTCGTACAGAGCCTTAGCGTGGGCGTACTTCCTCCCTAGGAAGAGGAATGAGCTGCTGCATCTTAGAAATCAGGTTAACAATTTACCTTTTAGCGTACCCACAGATATGTTCTATATTGGCTTGCCTAAAAATAATGTCTTATTCATACATGCCGAAACAGAGGTTCAGGGGATCCCCCTGAGGCATTCCGTTCGCGAACACAGTATGTGTTGATCTTGATATATTAAATTTATTTAATATATTTACATTTAGTTTCAAATTTCTGTATTATATTTGTTAATATTCAAGAAAATTTTTGTATTTGGGTTAGTGATGGCGAATATTACTGTTAGCGAACTATTTCGGGGAAGGAGATAGCACCGGTTCGCGAACACATTATTTATCACCTCTACGAACGACTATTCTGTTTTATAACGCAAAGCTAACTAGGTCGGTGAATTTCCAGGACATCGACTATCGCTACGTTACCCGTTCGATGTGTTATTTAACCATTTTGCTACGAATTCACAAAAGGAATATTTTAGTTCGAATACAAAATTGAATTTTGCAACACGAAATCCAAATCAGACCGAATATCGTGCGCGAAAAATGGATGGCAAAACCGCATTTTGTTCCATAACAATGGATTGCGGTCCCCGATCGCTTTTTGCAAAATAGGATTATGACGGGGCGCATTTTAAGTTTAGTGGCGCATAACAATGCTAATAAACCATCCGCGCCACAGCTGCCATATCACGCTATCAGAGCAATTAACACAGCACACGGTCGTTGACTTTTTAGATTTTATTACGAGATATATACAATGCATGCCAGACAATACTGTCAAGCCAAGGTTCGCAACAGTGCTAACGCAGTCATCATAAGATATAGCCAAACGACAGTGAAATGTACAGCGATACGGCAAAACAATACGAATCATCGTTTCTCATCAATATTCCAGGAGAACCATAAACGAGGAGGGGTGGACATGAGCGATTAAGTCTCGTACGGTATCGGACAAAGAGTTCTGTTACTCCCAATTTTGGCGAGTTTAAGTTCAGCTATGGCTCCGAAAATACGCTCTGGATTGCTTCAAAGTATGCTCAGCGTAGCGAGCGGCCCTCCCACTATTCTAGAAGAAAGTTATCTTCAATTGGGTGAATCGCCTATTCACAGATCTGCGGATACCCGGCTCGCAAGAATATAGGAACACGCTGCGTTAAACAAAGGCAAAACTCATAGCACTCAATCATACATTAAGATATAGTGCAGAAGTATGAACGATTGCATGGTTATAAAATAGGATATGTGTTACGCTATAGAATAGCAATATTATGCCATTGAATACAGGTCATCGATCGAGAGCATTCTCGGTGCAGGCCGAAACCTTTATAATCAGGAAGTCGACGTTTGTTGGACCTAATCTTCGTTTTCGTGAAATTTAGCTTAGCTTCAAGTAAAAACAACTCTAGTGCCTGACCGACCATGTACGGCATATAACGATTGTTTAATATGCGCGCCGGACAGCTCTGGAACAATATTTTAATCGGGGCGGGTTACTCCCAGATTAATATACATTTAACTGCATCCACTTTTCACGCTTTACGAGTCAATGTCTCCTCGTATCCAACCATTATTGTCTCGCACAAAGACAGGAGCTATACAGAGCCAATTGCGAGAACGGTAGTCATGTAAAACGTTATGAATTTATGAACGTAGCGGCCCTGCCTACATACGGACATAAACTGCATGGGTTCTGTCTCTGCATCTTGTTCATTCTTTTATCCAAAAGTTTAACATCACTCTCTGCACCCTAGTCGAGGTTCGTCCTATTGATGGTTACTTCAGTTCCGTAGGTCCGTGCTACAACTGGCACCCTTTTACTCAGAAATTCCGTCGCACGGGCGACACCATCGAGCGAATAGGTAGACATCTGTAAACCTGTTGCCATCATCAGACCGAAGTCCCAGGCTTGCTTTAAAATTTTCCTACGTTTGTGTTGCTGTGCTGGGGTTAATTAGACCTCCTCGTTACAAGCCAATAAATATTATTGTTAACTTGACTGATGGGGCGCAACCTATGCGGCCTCCAATCTCCTTGTTAGCTAAGCTCCTGTATTCTCTACTCAGTTGACGACCGCATTAAAACATGAATCGCACTAACGAGATCCTAAGACGGTCCTACACTTAGTCGAAATTACCCTCCCACCACGAAAAATATCGAATTGGCTTCGTACGACAATAAGAGTTATTTCGGTGGTAGACAACCGATCAAACAATGCTATAGTCACTGCGGGCCCGATTTTCAGCACGGTTAGGGTCGCCGCAACCTAGAGATTTAATAACGACCAATCTTCGGGGAAAAAATTTGTACGATTTTCCAGAATTCTTTAGCAGACCAATTTTGCTACAGCCGACTATTTGCCTGGTTTTTGTGACTGTCATACTCTTAAACTTTAATTTAAGCCCTGAGGTACAATTTTGCACTCGACTTCGGGGCACTGCGCGTGTCTAGAGTTTGTTCAAGTTTTCACAAATATTATACTTAAAGATTCTTTAGTAGCTATGTCACGGACTTTGGCCCACTTTGTTCGTCGGTAACTAGTTTCGACCTCAATCTCCACTTCGCTGGCACTCTCTTCTATCCCCTTGTTCGTCCAGCGATCCTGGTCTTATACCCTAGATTTTCCCTTTTTCTGTCTCTTTCTTTCGCTCTTTCTTCGCCTTTCCTTTCTTCTGCCGTTCTTTTCGCCGTGTTATATTGCTGTGCTGCGTTGTAGCGCTGCGTGACGCGTTTCCCCTGCGATGCGTTGTGCACCAACGCTTGTAATTTTGATAATTTACAAACGTTGGCGAAACCTATGCGAGCGCGAGCGAATCGGTCATTATGCCAGTGATTTATGCTAAACGTGCGGAAAGAGCGGGAAAAATCACTGTGAATTAAATCACGAGACTTAAGAGCTCAAAAACGTAAATCCGAAGCTGCTATCTGGAAGCCTAAAGGGCGGCGCCTATAACACAAAATATATCAAAACTCAACGATCAATTCGCTATAAAAATGGGGGTTTTGCTTCCACTCTATCTGAGTACAAACTGTTTCTCGGATCGTGATAACTTCGAATCGGTGTGGCGCGTGATGGGCGATGCCTTTTTGTCCCCAACTAAAGTGACAGAACGTTCAGGCTGAAATTTTGACTATAATTGGCCCCCACTGATGTCGAGTGGGTCTGAAACTAGGTTAAAATTTCATGCCCGAGTGCCGGTTTACGAGCCGGCAGCTACAATAAACTAGGTAGATTTGATATTGTTTTGTTCGAACATATATAGTAGTGACTGGCGACAGGCTAAAGCTTTTACTGGTCGGCGGTGAAGCAAGCATTCGGCCAATTTCTCGCTTCTAGAGCGCGGCTCTAGCGTATATTTATCTGTCAGCGAGTCCCGAAACTTCAAACGAACTAGGGCTGAGAAGCCCATTAATGTCGTCCTATCCTCGCGATAATTTTAGTACAGGAGGGCTCCTAGGAATTTTCACCCACAGTATCCCCTGAAGCTTAGAGTCGGGACATACGTTGATTCCAGCCTGGTTTATCCTAAAAACATTGAACACGAAACGCTCCAGACCATTCGTCAGTTTCATCCTAAGGAATTTGAGCGCAAAGCTTTAAACAGTTTCAGCCCGTATGATGCTAGGGAGTTTTAATGCACAGCCAACAAAAGTAAAACAAACGTAAGCCCGGTGTAACGCATATAACGTTGCCAATGGTTAATTCTCTGCTGGCTAACTAGTATCATATACTAGCATACTTTCATAAGCTGAGCATGTTTATTTGATAAGTTTGGTCACCCAAAAATTGGGATCCCCGAGAAGTGATCGTTTCGGCGTATTATTTCAGTAGATTGCCGAGAAGCCACGTAATGATGTAGACTGATCATGGGAACACTTGCAACTGTGGCGTCCTGACGTTTCCTATGAGCCTAGAGCTCTGGTTCTCACATTTACTGTTCTTTTGTACAACACTGTATGACTCCAAGTGTTTAAAATACTACAGGAACTTGTGTTGGATCCTCGGGGTGAGGGAGCGGCTATCGCTTTTTATCGATCGGTCAGCTTTGTTACCCGTGAAACCCTCCTACTGGAATGTAAAACTTGGAGCAAATTTTCAAATCGTTTGATGATCTCACGAGATGAGCTAGTATGGTTACTCAAAGCAAGGTATGCTTATAGAGCGCATAAAATCTTGTATATCTTTTCTTACAAAATTAAAAGTAAGCGGTTAGAAAACAAGAAAGCCATCATAAAGCACAAATAAATGAGTTGGAGCAAAGGAAGATTCTCTAGGCTCAAGTGGCTTCTGTCCTAGAATTTGTTTGTGCAATATCAACCCTGGCCGCGGGCCGATCTTCGGCTAATGCGCCAGGCCTAGTCCCCAAATTAACTTAACACCATGTAAATTTTTAACAAATGTCAATTTGACATCTTCCAATGAGGACGCGGCTGGGCCAACCATGGCCCAGGTCCTTGCTCTTAAGCTCAAAATTCATTCGACCCCAGACGCCGCTTGGACGCCGAACCTTCCGCCAAGCGATAAATTTGAAACCAAACCAACAAACAAAGAACCCAAAAGAATTGCCGAAATTCGACCAATTATTCAACTATTCTAGAAACTTTTAACCGTCGTTGTTTCAGGGAACATTCTCCAACCCTAACTCCACTCAACGATAATGTAAAACACGATTCTATTTTATTCGAACATTTTGCTTTTGATGTTTACCTAGAACCACGGGGAATCAGAAGTACTTCGGCTAATAAATTTTCTACTCACATAAATCGGAACTTGACCGTTAAAAATAATTCCAGGTGACTCATCGTGTAGCAATTTGGGGACGGGGTGGGTTCTTCGGATGGGACACTAGCTACATGCACTTTTCAAATCCAGTGGATCGACGCGCTTATACTAACAATCTATGCTAATGCTCCCACTTCCTAACACCCGCGCTCTACACTTGCAATCCATCATTCGGCCATCAAACCCAAAACCAGCGCCCAAGTCGAGTCAAAACTCACGTGAATCCATCAAAATAAACACGAGTAATAAAGCAACGGAGCCGGTCTATAGAGCCGACCGAACTCTGTGCTGCCAAAGTCGAACTGGTTCAACAATTTCAAGGGTTGGTCCAAACCTCAAATTTTTCACCTGTATTGTAAGACAGCCATTTTGTCGCTAGCCAATCATTGCGATTCTCCAACGCCCCTGTTTTTCGAATTTAGCCACGATATCCAATGGGAAAATTTCAGAAAGCATGCTGTAAACTACCTACGTTCTTAAATGCAGTCGGCTTCAAAACGAAATCGCCGACATCAAATTTGATCCCTCCGTATAATCGGAGGTCAAATATCTGTAACTTCCATCTAATTTTCATGAAGAATTTGAACCCCGAGCATTTGCTCCCCGTATGTGTGTAAAAATTATCTTATTTACGTGTGACGAGCCAAACGATTTTCTAATTAAACCCAAACTATTAGATATTAAAACATTAACATTTATTTAGATTGTCAAACAATATCTCAATTGTCGCTGATAATTCCTAAGACGCATAGTTGCACATCTACGCCAACTTTGAAACCTGGCCCAATTTCGCTTGTTAACCAAGTTGAAGACGTGTCGTTGCGTGCAAGCATTGCACTTTGGTATGCATGTCTGTCGCAGACTGAAAGCGTCTTTGGAATTGCAAAGAATTCCTATCCATATTCCCGTCATTTTTGCAGATCGGCCGATTTGAACAATTAAATCCAACGCCTTATCTATGTTCTTCACGCAAGCCCGTGCAGACATTGCACGTTTATATCCTTGTCTACAGGTTGTATTAATTTTTCATTCATAGTTCCGCGAAATAGGTGCCGCCTTAGAGGTGTTCCAGGGTCCAAACCGGAGACCGAGACAGGCCATCCCCTTGGTAACCACCCAACGGAACGGAACCTTCCCCCGGAACTCACTGGCACCACGGCGGGACTCTAAATCACCCCTTTCCCCATCGCTGCGTCCCTGTATGTGTGTACCTGAAAATTTATGAAACTCGTGAATTTAGACTCTGCTTCATTTTATCTTCCCCTATTCGATATATATAAATATATGTATATATGTCTGAATTACAGTCATATGAAAATGTATAGATATAACAGTCAATGTACAACTCTTAACTATTATTACTATTAATATTATAATTAAATAACTAACTAATTAAGAGACACGGAGCTCGACATGAGAGAGGCAAATAGGATCAACCAAGGAGAGCCAAACGAACGAGAGGGGAAACAAAAGGAAAAGAAAAGAAATAGCGAATTGGGAAAGAGAAAGTAAGAACCACACAATAGGTAGAAAAGAGACACTACAAAAAAAAAAGAAACGGTCAAAAGGACGTTCAAATACAGCGAGAAAAGACAAAAGAGAACGGACGGCAACAACCGACAACAACCGAGAGAGAGAGAGAGCAAAAGAAAACAGCAAAGCGAGACAAAGATGGTGCATGGAAAGGGCGTGGAGGGATGGGTTTTCGTGGGAATCCGGAGGGGCTGGGAGCGAATTCGGAGATAAGGCCTCAGGGATAATCGAACAACACCAAAGACGAAGGAGTAGGCGCAAAAGTAGAGGCTAACCCAAGAGCACCCACGTATATATATTAGTGTAGGAAGTTGCTCCGTGCTCTCCTAATATGCTGGCCTGAGCGATGCCCCATGGGATCGTGGGACTTATCATCAGCGGGCCATTTGAATGAGGTGTGATACCCACTCCCCCGTGTAAAAATTATAAAGGTGTTAAGTTAGCGAAAATAAAGATAGTTCTGCAAAGGTGGGGACGTTTTTAGCGGCTGTTCGGAGTTAACAGAGACCCGCCGGATATATTTGAAAATGTGTCAATGGGGTGAACACAATGAGGGGGATTCGCCTATTTTAGGGTTGCAGATAAACCTTCGAGTATTTCATAGCCACAATCGGTCATAACTTGAATTGGGGCGTTTTACCGGGTCATAGTGGGCCAATGTAGCGTCCAGCAGAAGCCCGCCGCATATCGTTGTGTTCGTCAAGGACACAGGGGTCGCAGGTATATTTAGAATTAGGGTTCTTCGAGCGCGGAGATATTGCAAGACAGGAAAAAATTTATGCCAATTTCTATAATATACATTATAAAATAAACATAAAATGGAGGGGCAACTCGTGTAGTGACTAAGCGGATCAGGACACGATGGGGCTCGTTAGATTCCATAGTAGGTGGGCTACATAATGATGTATGGAACTCCCGCCTGGTGAATTCCAGTGAAGAACAGGACGATTTGTACCTTCGGTGATGGAGCTATTTTATATTCCGATGAGATGAAAACCAAAATTTAGCTGCAGTTCTCAGTGGAACAAAGGGCGCAACGGAACTCGATGGTGCCCGCTAGTTATCCGGTGATATGGAAATAATCAATAAGGTAATTAGTTCCCTCAAGGGATACCATGTTCACGGAATTGAAATGTTCCACGAGCGATGATTTGACAAAGTCGGTTGAAGTTACTACTCAGGCATATAAATTGTTGGCGTCGCGGATCTCCCCAGAAAGATAAGTGGGGAGGATCTAGTCGTGGAAGTGAGAAGGGAGACGCAAATATATTAAAACTAACTATACACCTATATCTCATGCCTAACAATAGTAATCACACCTATGTTTGGACCATTATCGCCATCCAAACTGGCGTACTTAATTTATGTGTTAAATTCTCGCGCGATTTTGGTCCGTTTAGCCCCATTGAAAAGGTCATGTAATTCTCTATCGAAAAGTACACGGCGCCTTCTCTAAAATATCAACCGTCAGACGGTTACGGGCCGACGAACGAGCCCGGGTGCCGTCGCTTCCGAATATTCGGAAACTACTTTCATAGTTTTATTGTTTTCAGCTTGCTATTTTCGATTTCTTTCATGACCATTGCTTTGTAATGTTGTTCAGTCTGGGTGAAGTTGATACTTTCGACTTCGATTACTACCCTCCCAACTTGTAAACGTTCGCTGTTCACGTCCTAGTGAGCGGTCGATGGCCTCCGATTCCCGGACGGTCGTAGTTGCGAAGTTGTGACGGCTTGGAGCGACTGGTGGAGCTCCAAACAAGTTACAAAATTTTCTAAAATACTTAATGTCCTCTCTATCACTCTATGTTTATTTAAACTAACGGCGCTTTACTGTCCTGCTTAGTCTATTACAGACAATCCCTCATACAAATCCACCTAAATCGACCCACGACAGGCATTAACAGCAACATCTTAAACGTGAAATAAAACGAACAAAAGGCATGCTACTAGACACATATAAAGCAAATAGGACTAAGCGACAACTGTCAATAAAGCAAAGCAACGTCATAAATATGACCATTGTACCATACAGTATGCTATGTTCTACAAATCTAATCTACACCAAAGTTTCTACCGAAGGATGTTCCCACGCCGATAATATCTCGTTCTTGAACACGATTCTATTTCTTTCTGAATATTTTGACTCATAAATTTGAGTAGAAGTCAGGAACGGTCCTGTTACATATATAATATAATTATTAGTTTTTTCTAAAAAATAATAGTATATTTAATATTATTAATACTTGTATGGTTTGTTGATGCAGCAAAGCAAACTGGTGTAATGTTAATGGTTTTTGACTATTTTAAACAATCGATTTTGAACACTAATTCTCAATATTTCTTCATGATCATCCAGGCGTTGCGTTTCAGATTTGCCGCCTGGCTGCGTGTCGCTTTAATTGGAGAACATCCTTTCCGCTAACCTGCTGAATTACCCATTTGTAGACTGTTCTGCAGGACTAGGCGTGTCGTTACTGTTGGCGTGACACTCATTCCTTGACGCCTCCACTTGGTTTTCGGAAACTTTCTAATCCTGCTTTTAAACTACGAACGCTCAGTATTTACTGTGTGCTTTGTTGAACTGCCGATATTTTCAATACCCGATATGCCTAACATTTTCGATACCCCTGGCATCTGCCGAAAATTTCCGTATCTGATATGGCCCGCCCCAGAAGCGAGCGTATTTTTTGACTTGCGTTTAACGGTTGGCGTATATAAACACACACGTCCCTGAATGAAAGTTTCCGCGATTTTGTATGATGATAATGCTTTTAAATTTTTTTGTCAAGATTATAACGCCACTTCTGCCAACTTTCACGGGGTGTTCTTATGATCACATAAACCCGCAGCGTAGTAGGCCAAATCGTTTCGCTTTATCTTTTAAGCGAAATATCTATAAGAAGAGCTACATAGCGGCCAAAACTAACAAAGATTGGCGTTTCATTTTTTAAATCATGTACGCTACTCCGGTAAGCAAAGCATACATGCGGCAAAAGGCAATATCTTGTTCTAGTTATCCTGATTCAGATTAACATGTAAACTTAGCATTGTTTCTAACGTTCGGTTGAACCGTTAAACCATGCCACCCCAGCAGCATGATATGCCTTTGCATGCATTTACCGCACACTGAACAACCTACATATCCCTATCATTAATTCGATCTGCTCCGCGGTAAGGACAACAGCAGATGAGGAACGTCATAGCGTTCAACAATCGCTTTTGCCACCGTAATAGCCTCAGCATCTTGTAGTACAACACATTCAAACAATTTTGTGAAATAATCCATACATACCGCTATGTACCTACTGTTTTCTTTCGGCTTTGGTGGTAGCGCAATTATGTCGTTCGCTATTTGACACATCGGCCCTATGTCCGAAATTGGATGCAATTTTCGTGGCTATATAACTGTTGAAGCTTTTCCGAGTGCCGCAGGCTTTCCAGTTTGCATACCATTTATTGACGTCATAGTACATCGATGGGAAGTAATATCGAAGTGCAGCTTTTTGATACGTCTTGCGAATACCAAGGTTCCCGCCAAACAAATGATCCTGGCAGGGTTCAATATTTGTTCGCGAAATTCCCGAGGTCCACATTGATGTTCCTGACCACGAACTGTAGACGTTCGACATAGTATTCCATCCTTTAGGAATAATGGATGGATGGAGCAAGTATCCTTGGCAATAAGTTCCATTAACTCTGCCGTTTCTAATTCGGCGAGCTGCAACTGTCGCAAATCAACTGGTTGTACTTTATAGTCATTTCGCAGCGGAACAAGTTCAATGATTGACATCGAAGTCGAAAATGTCATTTGTTGCCCCCCCCCGCGTTTTCAATATCTTGTTACATGCGTTCTACAACTGATACAAATTAATTTGTTCCAAACTGATTCAAAAACAGCCTCTTCTTGAGTACGCCTTTTTAAATCGACCCGTTTTTAACTCGGGAAAATCCAAAACCCATCTCGTTTTGTACTCGAAATCAACATGATATATAATCTATACCACTTCGATTCCGATTGTACTATGTGGACGAGAGCAATCTACGAGCAGATTGATCGCGCACTTTAGGTTGCTGTTATCCAAGAGAAAACTATATATCACGAACACCTTTGCCACCTTCGTGCGGCTTGACAAATAGACTTTAGCCTTTTGAAACGTGTCGCAACCAAACTCGAACCATGTCTCTGACTTTCAACGGTTTGACAAATTGACTTTGACCTTTAGAAACGTAGCATTTAACTCAGTAAAAGTTATCTTATTGCATTATTGCTACCGACGATGAAACTGTCGGGCAGCACTGATGAAAAGCAATGATGTCTTCCTACATCATGTACCTAACGTAATGACCAATGATTATGCACTGTGAACAAATGAGCCAAATCGGATTGCTTTTTAATAGGTTATATTCTGTAATGATTCTTCTATACTATATACGCCTCCACCCCGAAAATTATTAATTTTGAAGAAACACAAACAGGTTAACATCGTGTCTTCGGCACCCTTTTTGAGCAGTGATTTGGTTGTATCCCATAAATCATGCCGGTTAAATGTTTGCGTAGCAAATGCATGGACAAGGCTTGCACTGTATAAACTTCCTACAACAAAAAAACAAGCACCTTGTCAAGGGACTTTCTTTACAGCTAGCTAGAAATTTAAAGTGTCCATGACACCATACATAAATGCTGATGGTGTCCGAACCTCTGTATATAATTGTTTAAAATACACTGTTAGCTATTTTATACACTACATGTTGGTTTTACGCAGGCTGTTCGTGAACAAAACTTCCACGTATTGGGCATCTTATAACGTAAACGCCACATCAGTTCGTCGAAACGGTAAAAAATTATCATTGGAACCACATTTATGACAAAACTTTTTTTCCGAGTCTTATATACCGTTCGATAAGCTTAGTGGAATGTTATCAAATTCAGTTGAATTATTAGTTCTACAGGTTATCGAAGGCTAGGGATTTTAGCTAAATGGCCGTATCTCGTTAAATTAGATTAATTGCCCCAATTGTGACACTATTCGACTCAGCTCGTCAATGCGTTTCGAATGTTTTTTATTGAAATAAAGGTGAGGCTGGCGGCTGTAGCCGAGAAGACACAACAAAATTAGCTTAGATTTTGCGCTAAAATTATAATTTGCCCTGCTGTCTCTTCACACCTGCGTTTATGTCAGCCATGACCGTACTATGATAGTAATTCCCCACGCGAGCCACCTAAGGCCAGATCTACTGCTAAAATTTGAGCTGAATCGGTTTACTTATAGCCTATCCCCAACCGATAGTCGCAAAAACGGCCTGACATTAGCTTGAAGTACGGCTTTGTTTAACACCCGCTCCCGAAAGGCGGCATAGCATTGTAGTTGCAGATGCTTAGATTTATTTAAACGCACCTAATAGAAAAAATTAGCGAAATTACCGATAGACTGTTAAATTATTAGAGTTGCAACAAAATTTCAAGAATTACATAGTTATGTAATGTGTACTAGGACCAGTTCTGGCCCTAAGGGATCCCAGCTGCACCACGGTTCACGCTATTGTGGTGCCCGGACAACCCCGGCTTCCACGACTCCCCGGTGATCTATGCGATGACCTAAGGGAACCGCTTAGCTTAGCAGGCTGCCGGCGGGTTAACCAGGGTGTTCGGCCTGGCCCCTATATTGGCCCACGTATCTAGTGGTATGAAGGTCCCCCGAGAGAGAGTCAACCCTTAGGCCTGCTCACAGGTAATAAGGCTGACTCGCCTTTCCCTCATATTCCACCTGGTCCCCTAAGTGGGGTTCTTGGATCCTAGTATAGCCTGAGCAAAATTTCCCATTTAGTCATGCCTGCGTGTAGAATCCTAAAGACTAGTGGGTGTACGGCCATGATCCTAATAGTGGCCCAGTTCTGGTTGTGACTCCTTACGATATTCCTTATTCTAGTCCTAGCAGACTTTACCTAGTAACTCAAACAACACTAGGGCATTGAGGCGAGGGCCCCAATCCCTTGAAGGTCAAGATTCTAAATACTAGTGTAATATGTCAGGTGGCGAACTACGCAAAGCAGTGGTTGGCTGTGCGGCTCTTGCGGCGGGGACACTTTTGATGACGCTCGCAACCACAGAGATAGCGCGGGGTACAGGAGGTTGCCAGCTCGGGCCTTAAAGCAAGGTCAGGAGGGTGAATCTGTATCAGCGGATGAGATCTATACGGTACAGGGTGGTGGTTGATTTGCTCGCGATAACGTAGAATTCATTTAAGGCTCAAGGTCTCCAACGACTTTCCGTTGAAAAAGATTTCCAGAACTTTCACTGGGGGGCAGAAAATTAAATAAGACTCCGAACTGCTTAAATAAATAAGAACACCATTCAACTCATTTACTGTTGAGTCATATTTATGTTATTCGCACACTATAAACGCTGCCCAATCGGGGCACAGCCAGGGGCGTAGCCAGGGGGGGGGGCCGGGGGGGGCGCGGCCCCCCCCAATCGAGAATCAATAAAAATTTTTTTACTTCAAAAATCGAATTTTCAACCGAAAATCCGATTTGGCTTCCCGCCTCGCTTCGCTCGGCGGTACAATACTAACTGTTTCTATTTCAACACTCAAATTTTCAACTAAAAACAATATCAATTTTTGTCATAACTCAATGATATGATATGCTGAATAAGCTGGAATACGGTGATTAAACGAAATATACCGTTATTTTAAGTTTTATGGGCTAAGGCAAATCCGTTTCGGCCATGGAGACAAAGGGTCTGGGAGCTGTATTAACTGATAGGGCGGTATATTTATTTTTAGGGTCCATCGCGTCACCTGCCGAAGTTGATGTTCCGCCAGCAGAACTGGTTGCAGAAAACGATATTGGACGAGCTGTGATGGCTACCAGATTATCAACAGAAGATCGGCGAAGATTTTTAAAACCTTGGGTATATATTTCGGTATTTGTTCAGTTATTTTTT
Organism: Trileptium ribeirensis; assembly: GCA_030248225.1. Lineage (NCBI taxonomy): Eukaryota > Metazoa > Nematoda > Enoplea > Enoplida > Thoracostomopsidae > Trileptium > Trileptium ribeirensis. Next base: position 20,659 of record JASANE010018377.1, on the reverse strand, counting down.
AATTTGTGAACTTCGGCAAGAAAGTAAAATTATTACGCAGCATACAGTTTCATATTCGGGATGTTGTAGTTTCTAACGTTGCTAAGCACACTGCCCGTGACAACTTGTGAACCGGAGCGAATGTTTTCTAAACTTGAACGAACTTTGACTGTTATCCGTTCCACAATGAGGGAAGAACGGCTCGAAGCGCTCTTAATGATCCAAGCTCATCGTGAAGACTGCCCGAAACCTGAAGAAGTTTTAGACAGATTTGCTCAAAAATGTGCTAGACGACTGAGATTCGTGTTATAACTGTTCTTGGTGAGGTGCATTATGGTCCGTAAAAACTCGTCATAAAAACTAGTTGCTAGAAAGCATAAACTATCTTTTGTACCACGGAAACATAGCGGAATTTGCTGACGCGGCCCCCCCCAATCAAAATTCCTGGCTACGCCACTGGGCACAGCGCAACTCATTTACAACATTTATGATATAATGAGTTTGAGTCGGGCATCCTGCAAGATACCCTAAGCTATAATTTGTAACTCTTTCCGACGCGACACTCTAGAGACTTTGATTTTTGATTAAGCTTTTCTCGAACTGCGGTATCCTAGACATTTTGATTGGACTAACCCGACGAGATATCTGAAACAGCTGAGCGTCATGACAATTTTCCAAGGGCGATCTCGCGTTAGTTTGGTCCAACAACCTTACAGAATTTCGACGGCGACTGGAGCGGCCAGCGAAAGACCCGACTAATTTCAACTCACTCCCAGAGGGCTCCGGGAGTCGGTGCCGACGTAGGGTCTCCCCGTAGTTGCACGGTTAGAAAAACCACATCCCACCAAAATTTCAATGCCCTTTAGCCTACCGCCAGCTCCAGCCCCCGTTTTGCCCTATGCTCAGCTAATGAGCCTTCTCAAAATTTATCACATTCAGGTCCGCCGTCGTTTGCATCAGTATTTAACCAGAAGCAGAAGGATCAGCGAACGAATGAGGATTCGACGCTGTAGTTCGATTTCAAAGAATTGGGGACAACGCGTGTCATCCGAGGATGCAAACGACTACGTCCTTAGTATCGTTCTCTTTACCACCCTTAATTTTGGCTGAGACCTAGTTAGAAAAATTTTGGTCCTTACCATGTAAAACAAAACTATTGTCACTGAATTTTCCTTAGCCTAGAATTTCATAAAAATACCCTTTTGACTAAATTTCACAATTTTGACCACTCCTCGGACCTGCGAAAGAAGAAAAACGTCCGAGGAGCGGGGAACCAGTCGAGACATATGCGAGCATGAATTTTGAAATTTTCAGCGTGATCTCGTGAATTTCAACGGGGCACGACCTTTACGAGCGTGCGGAGCATCCTTCCGACACTCCAACGTCCGCAAAGGGCGGCCCTCTGCACAAGCGGAAAGAACCTAATCGCCAGGGGCAGCTCTCCACCGTGGAGGCACGGCGAGAAACCACCCCTGGTACGTGAAAACGAACAGGAAAAATAAAAACAGTAAGCCTAGTGAATAAACTCTTAAATGGCGACAACCGCCAAACTTTTAAAATAAATTCTCGACTGGCTCCGATCGGGGAATCGGGCAGTCTCTTTTATACCCCAAACTCTCCCCCCTTTTTTGGTCTTCGGTTTTGGTCTCACTACCACAAAAGAGCCGAAAAGTTTGAAGTTTTAAAATGCCCGTATCGTGGCACCTATAACTGAACAAAATACATATGTGTACATATAAAGAATATATGCTAAAGCAACTATTGTAACTAGCCATTGTCTGGCAAGAGAAGCAATACAAAGGCCCCTCAGTCGGCACTGGTCACAAAGCAAACATAATAAACATTGCCCTGGCCATCGATGGTCGCTCATATCAGAAAGATTAATAAGCAGCTTGGCAAGGCGAGCAATGGGCTCAAAACAGAAAAACAAAAACAACTAAACCTCGCGCTGGTCGGCGCGGGGCCTGCGGCTTTATGGAATATAAAAGCGCTTTAGGCGCTGAAAATAATCAAGATTTCTGTTGTTCTTTTGTATATATTTTAGGAACGGAAAGGAGTAGGCGGTCGGCGGCGGGATCATATCCATGCCTTGGCTGGTCGCCTACTTATGAGATCATTTATTTTAATGTCAGTCCCCTAGGAGACCCGCTAAGAGCAGAGAAATGCGTGCACGATAGGAGAATTTTGGGTCCCAATTGAGTTAGGGGAATCCTGCGCAGACCCGTTGGGGCGGATGGCCGCGGTTTTCAATAATGTAGTTAGTATAGGACCCAATCGAGGTGTAGGGCTCCAAAAATCAGGGAGTTTTGGTTTGGGATATAGTGATTTAGGGCCCTAAAGTTTGAGAGTTTAAACGCTAAGTTGAGGGTCCATAAGTACTTACGGGTTGGGGTTAGGTTGACCCGAATGAGTGATTTTGAACTCCTATGAAGCCCCAATAATAGTTTGCTGTCCTCTTTTTGGTTTGAAATCTATAAAAACCTCTTAAAATTTGACTTATCTTACAACGCTTGAGAAATAAAAATTTTTGTTCTACTAAATGGATTTCGCCATTTTTTTATATATTCGAAACACCCTTTCGAAACGTATATGACGTAAAATAAAATAACTGTTCCAGTTCCCGGCGTGTCAGGATAGATTTTCCCAGATTCCAAAACACCAGAAAGTTCAAAAACGCCTTTTTTGTCACGATGGTTTCGCACAACACCCCGACCCATCCTGACACCCGGACACAAACACAAAGCATGTACATTATTTTATCGACTACAAACACATATATATTGCATAGTTATTGTTCACGGATGCGCATCGGAACCGACCCTGGGGCACTTTAATTAGCAAAATTTGTTAAGTCTGAGTGGTGATAGAATCGTGAGACCTTTCCCCTTGTCCCCGGCCGATCCGACTACGCATCCCCAAATACAAATCGATAGCATTGTTATGCAGATTATTCATAAACAGTAATGATCCTGGGCACGATCGGACACTTCCACAATAGAATTTTGGTTCAATTTTAGGTGCGAAATCACCCCGCGCACCTCGGGCTGGTGGAGCGTGACAACACATTTACAAAATACGATACAATATTTGTATTTTATTCAACACAAGTATCAATGACATATCAATGAATTCCTGGATCACGCTCCACCGGTATCCGATCGCCCTTTATCCGTTAAATTTTGAGCCCTTTTGGCCTGGTTTAGAATATTTAGAATTTGGTATAAAAACTCGGGCTGTTACAATGTATATATTAGGAGCACTAATGTATAACGTATGTATTAGGAGCACTGTGTGATCTTTTTGTTATTTTTATTTAAAAAAATTGAAATTTCTATTTTTGATTTTGAATATTTTATGGTGTACCTTATTCATTATAATAACTGTTAAAATCTTTATATTATTTACTATATGATTTCTAACAATTCTACAACATGACATAGTTGAAGCCAATCATATTCACGTTTTAAGTTCACAAGTACAGTGTTGAAGCACATTTTTTGAATTAATGTCTGCTATTACTTGTGGTAAACGCAGCGGTGAAAATTTTGTCCTGTATAAGTATCAAAACCCTTGCTTGTTGCAATATACCCAATAGCATCAATTCATTGTACATACCAATTTTGTAAAACCATATTGCTGGTTATTCGCTGTCACTGCCATCGTTTCTTTAGGTTCTGCACAACTGCTACTTAGTCAGGTCGGAATAAAATACATGTATGTATACATATGGACTTCGTGATAGATCTTGGGAATGCGTTCCGAATGTAGTAACCACAAATAATAGATCTGGGTGTTATATAGAACTTACAAATTTGAATATTTGGGGATGTTGCCAAATTCTATGAATATACTACGTAAATTTCTGGGTGACGATAGTAAAATATAGCAATTTCAGAATTTGTGGTTACTAGTAAAAATTGCACTCAAATAATTTTGCACATGCAGTCAAGACCCTGTAATTTAATTTTTGGGATAAAATTTTTCTCTCATTTAGCTTTGAAGTGGCCTGTCTATAATTGAAATTCAGAAAGAAAACTGTAGCATTACCTATTGAATCATTACAATATTTAGATTTATTATTTTTTATTTTATTTTTTATTATATATTTTATTATTTTTTATTATAAATTTTCAGTATTTTTATTATAAATTTTCATGCATCCCTAAAACTTGTATTGAAGCGACACAAATAGATGTGAGTGTGTGAGAACAAACGCAAGCGAATTTGTAACTCACGGCTGAAATACCCTGCTGCAATACGCGCAAACTGAGGTATGAAAAAAACCTGAGTATTGTAGATATTTGTATTCTCACTGTAACCGAATGGTCGTACACATGGGGTTACCTTTGCATGCAAGTATTAATAGATATACTCGCCGTTATTTCGCTCTGGTCACCATCAAATCAGGCGCTGGTATAATGTGTTCACCTATTTCGCCAAGCGGTTCCTTAATATTTTGTGTAACGGCCGTTGACCATTAAAACAAGTCTTAGCTAAAGCTCTTCCTGGAAGCATTTTGGTTCGGAAATCATATATTATTGATAATATGTTCGTATATATTCTAATAGTAAAGGTTAAAATGGTGATTTTTTGCGTTTGAGCGGTCCTACTGATGATTGCTTAATTTAACTTTCCGACACTTCCCTTATGGTTTCATGTCATTTCACTTTTTATTCTCGATAAATACATTTGATAGCTTTGAAAAACACAAGTTGCCGTAGTAAACCCAACGACCTTATCGCACTACGTAGGTATACGTTATACGGACTATGTCAACTTTAGGGGCCGGACGTTATAAGCGTTAGAAAAAGCGAACAGCTTAGAGCGGGGGTTCGGGGGGCGGCGGCCCCCGACTTAGGCTTAGGCTTCGTACATCGCTCATATAGTGACCTCAGCTTAGGCTAAGACTAAGGGTTAGGCTTAATCTATAGAATGGCATGGCATGCATTATAGTTCGGCATCTAAAATGGACATGGGCCAAACAAATCATACGCTTTTTCATTTGCTGATGTTCTAAAAGCGATTTTTTCCACTGAGAGAAGCAATAAATCCAACGGGTAGCATTGTCTTTGTTTTGTAAAATGTGCAAATATATTTGTCCGCGGTGAATATGTATGTCATATAACACAATTTTGCAGGGAATTAAGTATTTTATATTTTTGTATTACTTTTCGGTTAGCCACCCCACTCCCGCCCACCCCAGCCCGAATTTTATCAGTTTTGAAGATAAAGCAATACTCTTAGAACAATTCGACTCAGCTCGACGAGTTGGTTCAAAAAATCTCAACTTTTGGAAATGTTCAAGACTAATTTTTTTATTTCATTCGGTTCATTGTAAACTCATCCCAATCGGTTCACGCGTTAGCGACTTAGCCTTAGACTTAGGATATCGGATAAATGGAAATAACTCTTTAACCCATGAATTGATTGATCTGAATTAATAAGCCATTCGAGGCAGCTCGTCAATACAATTCGACCGATGTATAAAATTATGCATTTTTTTCAAAAATTTTGGGTTCCAAGGGAGCTAACAGAGATCGAAAATATTTTTGTCAAACAATCGAAAACAGGCACTTTCTGGACCACCTCGTTGAATTGAGTCGCATGGTGCTAAAATTATCCCTGTATCTTCAGAATTGACCAGGTCCGGGATGGGGGGCTAACAGAGAAGACCCAATTTGTTATTATAATGTCAAAAATGGAGCATTGCTGGACACATTACCAAGTTCAATAGAGATTGTTTAAACTAAAGAAACTACTTTGCATAGAGATATATATGCATTCGACAGCTTGCCACTGTGAAAAAATTTTGATTGTATTAAAACGATGACAAAATGATAGCCTATAGTGCGAAACATTTGCAAAAATGACTATTCATTGTTATATTCTAAAAGCTGTTACTAATAAAATAATGATAAAGATGTTTTAGTCGTATTTGGCATTTTAAAACAAATGTTCTTTTTGTACATTATTTGGGTAGTTTGTTTGACAGGCAATATCGTTTATTAAAACATTACACAGAGCAAAAGTATATGAGGCCTTATAAACGTAATCCATTCGTTTAATCCAATAAATTTAAATTCTTACAATACACAAACTAAATAAAACAACCATTTATAACGGCCTGGAAATAGCGTTGAAAACCCTAGGTCACATCAAACATTAATTTGGCCGCCACTGCTGCGTTAGTTTGAAGTGTTTGACAGAAGTATCAAAACTGCCCAAAGTTAAAGCTTTCTTTCGGTGACTAGAATCCCACAATAGTACCTTCTTATTGGGTTCATCCAAATGCGAATGCACCTTAAAAACCCAACTTTCACTGCCACTATTTAAAATTACTAATATTGTTTATTTTACAATTTTGTAATTACTTAGCTAGTTCCGAATATTTTTGTTAAATCTATTGTATTTTTCCAACTAAACTGTGTTTTTCAACCCAAGAGTCATAGCGTAGTATCCAGTTTTAAATTTAGTACATCCTTGAAGCTTTCTCTTTAATGACTATTTTTCACATTGTTTCGTCGTTTTATATGCATGTAAGGCCAGGTATGGATCGGTGGTGTATTTGATTTCTACGAACATAGAATCAGCACGCCGAGTACGTACACGATCATCAGAACGAGTGACAACGCGTTGTTCAAACATGCAAATACTTGTCTCCATTCCCGAAAATGTGAGCCGGCTCCACCAGTTTCTGGACTATCTCTGTGAACTTCTTCGGAATTGCAACAAAGGTAAGAATTGCACGCAGTCGAAGCGAGTCCGAGTCGATGTGGCGGCGGTAGTGGGCGCTCGATTCGTGAAAGTGCGTTGATGAGCAGCGTGATCATAAGACTTAACAGCGTCATACCGACGGTGAATTCATAAAAGCGATCTAAAAAAAGCTAATATTTTAGCCACAATTCTTGCTATATACTGCAGTATTTCGCTATGCTAACGTGCGTACTGGATTGCTATACTGTATATATGTACTGGATTGTATATATATGCAGTATACATATATTTATATATTGTACATATATACATACATATACGATAACATTAAAATAAAGCTGAATTTTCACGGTAGTTGGGAGCTTTGTCTAGTCTAAATTTTGATTAAATATTAACTACATTTTACGCTTTATCCAATATTTGCTTCTTTGTTGTTTTAGATTTTATTATTATGTTCACGCTCTAGATTGTTATTCTTCAGGTATGCATTCGCGCAGGCCGAAAGTCGTCAACGCTTAGTATTGAACTTACCGTTCCGATGGTCATTTCGGCTGTTTTGGTGCTAGTTTCGCCGCTATTTGGCCAATTTAAACATCAGCTTTACGTCAAACTTTTTGCTATTTTACTACAATTTATGTGTTTCCAGTTTTTGGTGTCCAAGACGCCTCAAGTTGGGTTTGGTTCCAGTGTTCCAAAAATATGTAAGTCAACCTACGAATGTATTTACGGTTTTGTTGACAGCAATAAATTAGTTAACTGCTGCGTTTTGTTGCTTTAGAATTTGCACAATAATGCTCCTAAAACATTGTTGAAATATTATATTGAAAAATTAACTGAGTATGAAAAGCGGAATGCTAAGCCAAACATAAACATTTTATGCCATATAATAGCAGAACACCGCACTCCCGCTGCCGGAAGCAATCCCACAAAAGGTGAATCCCGGTGCTGGAAGCAATCCGACAAAAGGTGAAAGCCGCGCACAGAGGCTCAGATTTTCATTGTCTTCGCTAAGGACATTTTTGCTGGCATTTCCGGGGAGAAATTCATGTTTAAGTTTGGATCAGAAATTTTCTAAAAGTGCTCAGGGACCAAAATTTTCAAAATAATCGAAGTACAGCTAACTCTGCTTAGCCTGCTTATAATTTAGTTCACACAGATCGAGGAAAGCATGGCATCTGACCGATTTAAAAAACCCGAATTTAATAAAGTATTACTGGTACAAAACAAAGTGTTAGCTTTATCATAGTACGGTAATAAAAATTCATGTTCCATAGATATGCCCATGAAAATTCTATAATACACGTCTACAAAATTCGAATTCAGCCTTTGTGATGATACTTTGTGACAATCTGACATTTCAGTTTTATTTATTGTAATCGATGAACTATTGTGTTAAACTTGGTTGATATTGTTGGCATAAATATATAGCATCACGATCACGTTGAGTGTCTATTCAACAGGCAAAACCCGTTTATTTGCGATTAAATAGGACAACATTATGACATCCGCTTGTCCAGAAACAACATTTGGATTAGACTTAACACATGTATAGAAAAATTTATATTGAAACAAAATTATATTGTATAGATTTTTCTCTGCCGTTCCATTTAAAAAATTTTTAAATCAACACCTGTTTAGCTTAACATGAGCCTGGGGCGTAACGACTCAAGCGTAAGGAGTAGGATTTGGTTACTCGATACACATTTTCCAAACTTGGGATTTGTGAAAACTTAGCTCCTGACATGAAAGCGGTATGCAGCTATCTGAAAAATTTAGTTTCTACTTAGAGTTTTACATTTACTATTTTAAAACTATCAATCGTTGAACGGATTTGGTATAACTTACGATATTTGATATTCTCACGGAGTACCGATTAATGTATCTCCGTATGGGATTCAACGAAGAGTATTCGAATTTGTGAGAAACAAATATAGCATTTTATTGATTTGATCACTCGCGCCGTATACGTGATCATACACTTCTGTCATACAGTACACTAAGTACAACTTTGGCAAATTACGTAGGGTACCTACTATAATTTTTACAGAGACAACGATAAGCTACAAATGCATATACTATGTGATTATTGTATGATGGCGATCACATTTTTTATCAAGCAATTAAAAGAATATCCAAAATAGTTGAACGTGTCAACACTGGCATAAAACAAAGAACGGCAGGCATCGGTATAAAATTTCAAAGTAATATCACAGCAGGATGTCTACCTTCCTGTACTTGAACGGAAGACCCTGCTCCAGCCAGTCGATGAATTTTAGTACAATTTCCTAGATGCCAGGATAGAGGTGGTTTTTCTCAAGAACTGTCGCTTGTATACTTTCGGAAAGCCACCGATAATCTCGTTAATAAACTGAACACCTCCAAGAATCATAACGCTGCAAAACGTTCATAATAGCCGAGCGCCATCCGGTTTCATTGACAACCGGGTGAACCAGTTCTGGGACTGTTTTATTAAGTGAAAATAATGAATTTACAAAAGGGTCTTACAACAAGGAATAGATACCTTGCCTATCCCTTGGCCTTGTCAAAGTTATCCCATGCGTTTAATGGCAACGTTGCCGTACTCACCCGAAGACCGCATCGGCCTATGCAAATACGCCCTCTTGTTAGGAACTTCAAGAACCAAGGAGACTACGGCCTGAGCCCAGTCAGCCGTCCTTTCGTTCACACATCCGATGCCGTGCTGACGAAACTACCTAGGTAATATTGTTGGGTGCAGGCATATCTGCACCCAAACAATAATCCGAAACCAACACCCATATAAATACAAACGTGCTGCAGTGTCGAAGTCGGACACCTCTTGTTATGCTGAAAATTTTGGCACCGACTGACTTCGTATTGTCAGGGTATTATACTTATTGTTTACTTTTTTTAATGTTATTAGTTTGAATTGCGACACCTGTGATCAAAATAACCTTTGGTAAAAAAAGAAACAATTAATTAATTAATTAAAACCAATTAATGATAACGTTTTGTGATTACTTAAAACTACTACAACACGGAAGTTATTAGTTTGAATTGCGACACCTGTGAACAAAATAACCTTTGGTAAAAAGGAAGCAATTAATCAATTAATTAAACCAATTATTGATAACGTTTTGTGATTACTTAAAACTACTAGAACGCGGAAGTTATTAGTTTGAATTGCGACACCTGTGAGCAAAATAACCTTTGGTAAAAAAGAATCAATTAATTAATTAATTAAACCAATTAATGATAACGTTTTGTGATTACTTAAAACTACTACAACGCGGAACTGCATTAATAGTGTGAGCCTGGGTACCGGCTGTGCCCAAAGTGTGTTCTTGTAGCGAAAGGCGCACGAAATACACTGGAGCAGCCGTGATTAGAACCCAACAAGACTAGAATACTGTTGCTAAGCTGCATCTCTCGATCAGCTATCCAGTACATATAGCAATACAGTATAGCATCCATACATATATATACAATATATATATGTATGTATATATGTACAATATATATATGTATACTGCATATATATACAATCCAGTACATATATACAGTATAGCAATCCAGTACGCACGTTAGCATAGCGAAATACTGCAGTATATAGCAAGAATTGTGGCTAAAATATTAGCTTTTTTTAGATCGCTTTTATGAATTCACCGTCGGTATGACGCTGTTAAGTCTTATGATCACGCTGCTCATCAACGCACTTTCACGAATCGAGCGCCCACTACCGCCGCCACATCGACTCGGACTCGCTTCGACTGCGTGCAATTCTTACCTTTGTTGCAATTCCGAAGAAGTTCACAGAGATAGTCCAGAAACTGGTGGAGCCGGCTCACATTTTCGCGAATGGAGACAAGTATTTGCATGTTTGAACAACGCGTTGTCACTCGTTCTGATGATCGTGTACGTACTCGGCGTGCTGATTCTATGTTCGTAGAAATCAAATACACCACCGATCCATACCTGGCCTTACATGCATATAAAACGACGAAACAATGTGAAAAATAGTCATTAAAGAGAAAGCTTCAAGGATGTACTAAATTTAAAACTGGATACTACGCTATGACTCTTGGGTTGAAAAACACAGTTTAGTTGGAAAAATACAATAGATTTAACAAAAATATTCGGAACTAGCTAAGTAATTACAAAATTGTAAAATAAACAATATTAGTAATTTTAAATAGTGGCAGTGAAAGTTGGGTTTTTAAGGTGCATTCGCATTTGGATGAACCCAATAAGAAGGTACTATTGTGGGATTCTAGTCACCGAAAGAAAGCTTTAACTTTGGGCAGTTTTGATACTTCTGTCAAACACTTCAAACTAACGCAGCAGTGGCGGCCAAATTAATGTTTGATGTGACCTAGGGTTTTCAACGCTATTTCCAGGCCGTTATAAATGGTTGTTTTATTTAGTTTGTGTATTGTAAGAATTTAAATTTATTGGATTAAACGAATGGATTACGTTTATAAGGCCTCATATACTTTTGCTCTGTGTAATGTTTTAATAAACGATATTGCCTGTCAAACAAACTACCCAAATAATGTACAAAAAGAACATTTGTTTTAAAATGCCAAATACGACTAAAACATCTTTATCATTATTTTATTAGTAACAGCTTTTAGAATATAACAATGAATAGTCATTTTTGCAAATGTTTCGCACTATAGGCTATCATTTTGTCATCGTTTTAATACAATCAAAATTTTTTCACAGTGGCAAGCTGTCGAATGCATATATATCTCTATGCAACGTCGTTTCTTTAGTTTAAACAATCTCTATTGAACTTGGTAATGTGTCCAGCAATGCTCCATTTTTGACATTATAATAACAAATTGGGTCTTCTCTGTTAGCCCCCCATCCCGGACCTGGTCAATTCTGAAGATACAGGGATAATTTTAGCACCATGCGACTCAATTCAACGAGGTGGTCCAGAAAATGCCTGTTTTCGATTGTTTGACAAAAATATTTTCGATCTCTGTTAGCTCCCTTGGAACCCAAAATTTTTGAAAAAAATGCATAATTTTATACATCGGTCGAATTGTATTGACGAGCTGCCTCGAATGGCTTATTAATTCAGATCAATCAATTCATGGGTTAAAGAGTTATTTCCATTTATCCGATATCCTAAGTCTAAGGCTAAGTCGCTAACGCGTGAACCGATTGGGATGAGTTTACAATGAACCGAATGAAATAAAAAAATTAGTCTTGAAAATATCCAAAGTTGAGATTTTCTGAACCAACTCGTCGAGCTGAGTCGAATTGTTCTAAGAGTATTGCTTTATCTTCAAAACTGATAAAATTCGGGCTGGGGTGGGCGGGAGTGGGGTGGCTAACCGAAAAGAATAAAAAATATAAAATACTTAATTCCCTGCAAAATTGTGTTATATGACATACATATTCACCGCGGACAAATATATTTGCACATTTTACAAAACAAAGACAATGCTACCCGTTGGATTTATTGCTTCTCTCAGTGGAAAAAATCGCTTTTAGAACATCAGCAAATGAAAAAGCGTATGATTTGTTTGGCCCATGTCCATTTTAGATGCCGAACTATAATGCATGCTATGCCATTCTCGATATACTAAGCCTAACCCTTAGTCTTAGCCTAAGCTGAGGTCACTATATGAGCCATGTACTAAGCCTAAGCCTAAGTCGGGGGCCGCCGCCCCCCGAACCCCCGCTCTAAGCTGTTCGCTTTTCTAACGTTATAACGTCCGGCCCCTAAAGTTGACATAGTCCGTATAACGTATACCTACGTAGTGCGATAAGGTCGTTGGGTTTACTACGGCAACTTGTGTTTTTCAAAGCTATCAAATGTATTTATCGAGAATAAAAAGTGAAATGACATGAAACCATAAGGGAAGTGTCGGAAAGTTAAATTAAGCAATCATCAGTAGGACCGCTCAAACGCAAAAAATCACCATTTTAACCTTTACTATTAGAATATATACGAACATATTATCAATAATATATGATTTCCGAACCAAAATGCTTCCAGGAAGAGCTTTAGCTAAGACTTGTTTTAATGGTCAACGGCCGTTACACAAAATATTAAGGAACCGCTTGGCGAAATAGGTGAACACGTCTATACCACGCCTGATTTGATGGTGACCAGAGCGAAATAACGGCGAGTATATCTATTAATACTTGCATGCAAAGGTAACCCCATGTGTACGACCATTCGGTTACAGTGAGAATACAAATATCTACAATACTCAGGTTTTTTTCATACCTCAGTTTGCGCGTATTGCAGCAGGGTATTTCAGCCGTGAGTTACAAATTCGCTTGCGTTTGTTCTCACACACTCACATCTATTTGTGTCGCTTCAATACAAGTTTAGGGATGCATGAAAATTTATAATAAAAATACTGAAAATTTATAATAAAAAATAATAAAATATATAATAAAAATAAAATAAAAAATAATAAATCTAAATATTGTAATGATTCAATAGGTAATGCTACAGTTTTCTTTCTGAATTTCAATTATAGACAGGCCACTTCAAAGCTAAATGAGAGAAAAATTTTATCCCCCAAAAATTAAAATTACAGGGTCTTGACTGCATGTGCAAAATTATTTGAGTGCAATTTTTACTAGTAACCACAAATTCTGAAATTGCTATATTTTACTATCGTCACCCAGAAATTTACGTAGTATATTCATAGAATTTGGCAACATCCCCAAATATTCAAATTTGTAAGTTCTATATAACACCCAGATCTATTATTTGTGGTTACTACATTCGGAACGCATTCCCAAGATCTATCACGAAGTCCATATGTATACATACATGTATTTTATTCCGACCTGACTAAGTAGCAGTTGTGCAGAACCTAAAGAAACGATGGCAGTGACAGCGAATAACCAGCAATATGGTTTTACAAAATTGGTATGTACAATGAATTGATGCTATTGGGTATATTGCAACAAGCAAGGGTTTTGATACTTATACAGGACAAAATTTTCACCGCTGCGTTTACCATAAGTAATAGCAGACATTAATTTCAAAAAATGTGCTTCAACACTGTACTTGTGAACTTAAACGTGAATATGATTGGCTTACTATGTCATGTTGTAGAATTGTTAGAAATCATATAGAAATAATATAAAGATTTTAACAGTTATTATAATGAATAAGGTACACCATAAAATATTCAAAATCAAAAATAGAAATTTCAATTTTTTTAAATAAAAATAACAAAAAAGATCACACAGTGCTCCTAATACATACGTTATACATTAGTGCTCCTAATATATACATTGTAACAGCCCGAGTTTTTATACCAAATTCTAAATATTCTAAACCAGGCCAAAAGGGCTCAAAATTTAACGGATAAAGGGCGATCGGATACCGGTGGAGCGTGATCCAGGAATTCATTGATATGTCATTGATACTTGTGTTGAATAAAATAGAAATATTGTATCGTATTTTGTAAATGTGTTGTCACGCTCCACCAGCCCGAGGTGCGCGGGGTGATTTCGCACCTAAAATTGAACCAAAATTCTATTGTGGAAGTGTCCGATCGTGCCCAGGATCATTACTGTTTATGAATAATCTGCATAACAATGCTATCGATTTGTATTTGGGGATGCGTAGTCGGATCGGCCGGGGACAAGGGGAAAGATCTCACGATTCTATCACCACTCAGACTTAACAAATTTTGCTAATTAAAGCGCCCCAGGGTCGGTTCCGGTGCGCATCCGTGAACAATAACTATGCAATATATATGTGTTTGTAGTCGATAAAATAATGTACATGCTTTGTGTTTGTGTCCGGGTGTCAGGATGGGTCGGGGTGTTGTGCGAAACCATCGTGACAAAAAAGGCGTTTTTGAACTTTCTGGTGTTTTGGAATCTGGGAAAATCTATCCTGACACGCCGGGAACTGGAACAGTTATTTTATTTTACGTCATATACGTTTCGAAAGGGTGTTTCGAATATATAAAAAAATGGCGAAATCGATTTAGTAGAACAAAAATTTTTATTTCTCAAGGGGTGTAAGATAAGTCAAATTTTGGGGGTTTTTATAGATTTCAAACCAAAAAGGGGACAGCAAACTATTATTGGGGCTTCATAGGAGTTCAAAATCACTCATTCGGGTCAACCTAACCCCAACCCGTAAGTACTTATGGACCCTCAACTTAGCGTTTAAACTTTCAAATTTTAGGGCCCTAAATCACTATATCCCAAACCAAAACTCCCCGATTTTTGGAGCCCTACACCTCGATTGGGTCCTATACTAACTACATTATTGAAAACCGGGGCCTTCCGCCCCAACGGGTCTGCGCAGGATTCCCCTAACTCAATCGGGACCCAAAATTCTCCTATCGTGCACGCATTTCTCTGCTCTTAGCGGGTCTCCTAGGGGACTGACATTAAAATAAATGATCTCATAAGTAGGCGACCAGCCAGGGCATGGCCAGCATGATCCCGCCCCCGGCCGCCTACTCCTTTCCGTTCCTAAAATATATACAAAAGAACAACAGAAATCTTGATTATTTTCAGCGCCTAAAGCGCTTTTATATTCCATAAAGCCGCAGGCCCCGCGCCGACCAGCGCGAGGTTTAGTTGTTTTTGTTTTTCTGTTTTGAGCCCATTGCTCGCCTTGCCAAGCTGGTTATTAATCTTTCTGATATGAGCGACCATCGATGGCCAGGGCAATGTTTATTATGTTTGCATTGTGACCAGTGCCGACTGAGGGGCCTTTGTATTGCTTCTCTTGCCAGACAATGGCTTATTTTATAGTTACAATAGTTGCTTTAGCATATATTCTTTATATGTACACATATGTATTTTGTTCAGTTATAGGTGCCACGATACGGGCATTTTAAAACTTCAAACTTTTCGGCTCTTTTGTGGTAGTGAGACCAAAACCGAAGACAAAAAAAAGGGGGGAGAGTTTGGGGTATAAAAGAGACTGCCCGATTCCCCGATCGGAGCCAGTCGAGAATTTATTTTAAAAGTTTGGCGGTTGTCGCCATTTAAGAGTTTATTCACTAGGCTTACTGTTTTTATTTTTCCTGTTCGTTTTCACGTACCAGGGGTGGTTTCTCGCCGTGCCTCCACGGTGGAGAGCTGCCCCTGGCGATTAGGTTCTTTCCGCTTGTGCAGAGGGCCGCCCTTTGCGGACGTTGGAGTGTCGGAAGGATGCTCCGCACGCCCGTAAAGGTCGTGCCCCGTTGAAATTCACGAGATCACGCTGAAAATTTCAAAATTCATGCTCGCATACGTCTCGACTGGTTCCCCGCTCCTCGGACGTTTTTCTTCTTTCGCAGGTCCGAGGAGTGGTCAAAATTGTGAAATTTAGTCAAAAGGGCATTTTTATGAAATTCTAGGCTAAGGAAAATTCAGTGACAATAGTTTTGTTTTACATGGTAAGGACCAAAATTTTTCTAACTAGGTCTCAGCCAAAATTAAGGGTGGTAAAGAGAACGATACTAAGGACGTAGTCGTTTGCATCCTCGGATGACACGCGTTGTCCCCAATTCTTTGAAATCGAACTACAGCGTCGAATCCTCATTCGTTCGCTGATCCTTCTGCTTCTGGTTAAATACTGATGCAAACGACGGCGGACCTGAATGTGATAAATTTTGAGAAGGCTCATTAGCTGAGCATAGGGCAAAACGGGGGCTGGAGCTGGCGGTAGGCTAAAGGGCATTGAAATTTTGGTGGGATGTGGTTTTTCTAACCGTGCAACTACGGGGAGACCCTACATCGGCACCGACTCCCGGAGCCCTCTGGGAGTGAGTTGAAATTAGTCGGGTCTTTCGCTGGCCGCTCCAGTCGCCGTCGAAATTCTGTAAGGTTGTTGGACCAAACTAACGCGAGATCGCCCTTGGAAAATTGTCATGACGCTCAGCTGTTTCAGATATCTCGTAGGGTTAGTCCAATCAAAATGTCTAGGATACCGCAGTTCGAGAAAAGCTTAATCAAAAATCAAAGTCTCTAGAGTGTCGCGTCGGAAAGAGTTACAAATTATAGCTTAGGGTATCTTGCAGGATGCCCGACTCAAACTCATTATATAATAAATGTTGTAAATAAGTTGCGATGTGCCCCGATTGGGCAGCGTTTATAGTGTGCGAATAACATAAATATGACTCAACAGTAAATGAGTTGAATCGTGTTCTTATTTATTTAAGCAGTTCGAAGTCTTATTTAATTTTCTGCCCCCCCAGTGAAAGTTCTGGAAATCTTTTTCAACGGAAAGTCGTTGGAGACCTTGAGCCTTAAATGAATTCTACGTTATCGCGAGCAAATCAACCACCACCCTGTACCGTATAGATCTCATCCGCTGATACAGATTCACCCTCCTGACCTTGCTTTAAGGCCCGAGCTGGCAACCTCCTGTACCCCGCGCTATCTCTGTGGTTGCGAGCGTCATCAAAAGTGTCCCCGCCGCAAGAGCCGCACAGCCAACCACTGCTTTGCGTAGTTCGCCACCTGACATATTACACTAGTATTTAGAATCTTGACCTTCAAGGGATTGGGGCCCTCGCCTCAATGCCCTAGTGTTGTTTGAGTTACTAGGTAAAGTCTGCTAGGACTAGAATAAGGAATATCGTAAGGAGTCACAACCAGAACTGGGCCACTATTAGGATCATGGCCGTACACCCACTAGTCTTTAGGATTCTACACGCAGGCATGACTAAATGGGAAATTTTGCTCAGGCTATACTAGGATCCAAGAACCCCACTTAGGGGACCAGGTGGAATATGAGGGAAAGGCGAGTCAGCTTTATTACCTGTGAGCAGGCCTAAGGGTTGACTCTCCCTCGGGGGACCTTCATACCACTAGATACGTGGGCCAATATAGGGGCCAGGCCGAACACCCTGGTTAACCCGCCGGCAGCCTGCTAAGCTAAGCGGTTCCCTTAGGTCATCGCATAGATCACCGGGGAGTCGTGGAAGCCGGGGTTGTCCGGGCACCACAATAGCGTGAACCGTGGTGCAGCTGGGATCCCTTAGGGCCAGAACTGGTCCTAGTACATAAATAAAAGTGGGGGCTACGCCGTGAGGAGGCGTCCATAAATTTTGGGGACAACAGAGTCTAAAATTAATAGGTGTTGACCTCTCGCACCCATGGTTGTTAAACGACTGTTGACGCTGTTGATATTGTCTGCTAAATCATAACGAAATTGCATTACAATGTGTATTTTAAGTGTCTATGTTGGTCATAGTATAAATGGTAAGGTGTTGTATCGGGTCCGTGCACTCTGGGAGGACGTCGCCAGGGCTCTCAATTGTAACGTGAGTGCAGTTGCTTGCTCGGTCAATGGATTCGCAGCCAGGCTAGGGTGCCGTAGTGCGTTATGTGCTCCCAGACTGCACGGGCCGGGCATACCAGGCAGTGCGTGGTCGAGGTAGCGAAGGCTTAGAACTAACGACAACTGTTCTGAATGGATACTGTTGGGAGTGCTCTTGGAGATATGATGGTTGTCCGTGGCGTTACGCATTGGTTTAAAAGACTCGCCGTTCGTATTTCAGGTATATCGCTTACTACGTCGGACGAATTTTGGCATTGCCGCCTTCGCTAGTAACAACTATTTAATAAATTAAGGTAAGCAGTGATTGCGGTGCAGGACTGTTGTTCGCTGCAAACTATTCATCGGTTAAAGGTGCTGTCGACAAAGGTAATCGGTTAAATTGGTTGCTGGCCCGCATTTTACTGCTGCTCATCGCTGGCACGTTACGTTTGATACGACATTGCTGTCGCCTACATCTTCGACGCCCAGCCACTGCCCCGTATTATTTCTAAGGCGAACTTTGTGGTGGATATTCGGTCTAACCGACAACAATTGGACGTTTGGAATAAACATTCGTCATCCCCTGCCAAATCCAGCCGCATCCTCGTAATTCATCGAGCTCAACAACGACCGTTGAATTGTAACGAACGGTGAACGTCCGCTAACCATTAAGCAACCGTCATCGGAGGAGCTGCGTCGAACCATATCATAGACAGTCAAGCCGTTCTTGAGCGTTTGATGATGGTCAGTAGAGTAACTTGTTTGAGTTATAAAATGTATTATTTGTTTTGAACTATGTATACGATTTGTATAAAGCGTACATAAGTGATTTTGTTTAAGTTAAGCGTTTCCGCACGTACCGCCAAGCTAATCGGAATCAGGGACGCCATGATTCTACCGATTTTGTACGGGGGTTTATAACGTCTTGACCGGTTAAGGGATTTCAAACTACTATTTTGGGCCCTGTAATTGTCTTTTTGTCGTTTTAAGTTTTCCCGTAAAACTTACTTTCGTATCCGTGTATGAACCGATAAGCTATAGTTAATTCGGGCCAGTGAACTATTCGATTTTGATCGCTAATAACGACCTAGTTATAGTTTATAGGACACACTTTGATTTTAGCGAATTGAGTAGTTGAATATCTTCAGAGAAGTAAAGTAATCAAGCCCCAGTGAACTTGAGGTTACTTTCCGAGTGGTAGCTGGCTAAAGTGATCAAGCGCAGCGAAAACTTTACACCTACAGTCACATAACTTAAGGATTAGGCACACAGGTGCAGTGAAGTTTATTTAACAGTAGAAATTCCGCAATAAAGTAAACACTTATATTTAATCATACATTTAACATCCGTGCTCAAGTCAGGTTTGAGTTACGGACGCCCTACAGCTCAAAACAAATAGGGAATACTAATAATTCGGAATTCAAAAATGTCGTTACCAGCGAGCGCTAATAGAACGCCGATTAGCGGCGCGTCGACAACTAATGTAGGAGGTGGCACGACCACCACGGCTGGTAGTACAAACGGACCCAGCCCGTCTGTATCAGGAGACCCACTAGTAGCAATCCTACAGCAGCTTATGGAACGGACAACCACAACGGCGCCAATTATACAGGTGGGCGACATCCCACAATTTTCAGGAGCTGACGGACAGGACTTTGAGGCGTGGTTAGCCACATACGACAACTTGACGGACGCAAACGGATGGACATTGGAACAGAAACTCATCTGTTTCCCGACTGTATTAAGAGGAGAAACGCTCAAAATATACGAAAGCTTCCCGGACTGCCAGAAACAGACGTACGAAGCCCTTTGTTACAATATGGGTTTCATGTATTCCTCCTCGCAGCGTGACGAACACGCATTAATCACACTACGCATGCGCGTACAGGGCGAACGAGAATCAGTCGCTATGTACGGACTTGACCTCCAAAACCTAGTGGACAAAGCGTTCCCGGAGGTCGAAGGTGAACAACGTGACGCGTTACTACAAAAGTTCCTGCGACAAGGACTGAGGAAGGAGCTGAAATCTTGCGTAATAGGGAAAACTTATCCGTCTTTTAAACACATGATGGATAAGCTCAAGTACAAGGAGGACGCCATTATAACATCCCAAAAGGATATTATCGGGGTGCCGGTTCGTAAGAGCAGCCGGTCTAAGACTGTTAATTATATGACACAGGGAGGTGAAAATAGCCAACTAGTAGATCAAATACGTGAGGCACTCGATGAGAACAAGCGCACCACAGCTGGCAGCGATGCTACTATCGCTCGGCTCATTGATCTACTAGACAAGCGTACTGAACAACACCAGTTAAATGCGATGATGCAAAACACCGGAGCACCGCAGATAGGCGCAAACGCAATACCACCAGCAACGTCGGTAGGAAACCAATGTTTTCGATGTGGCTATCTAGGGCATTTCGCTAGAGAATGCCCATATTTCCGAATGGACATATATGATCCATTACAAAACGAGTATACACGTTTAGCCACGCGAGCAGCGCCTAACTACACGTACGGTGCACCGCCACCGCCCGCTATCGAATATGCTAGACCGCCACCGCAGTACAATAATCGTCCCCGCTATCGAGTAGTTGAACCTAGAGGTGGAGCACGCTACTCGCGACGTGATGATTGGAATAATACAGCTAATTAGCGGGGATACACTGGTTATGGGCAGCAAGGATACTACCGCCCAGAGTCCGCAAACTACAACAAATCGTGGTCAGA
>JASANE010018375.1:0-36957 GCA_030248225.1 Trileptium ribeirensis | reverse complement strand
ATTGGCTATCAGAACACGAAGTTAAATCCATTCAACATCTCACATGGTTGCCATGACGAGGCTAGGGATGCTGAGGTAAGCGTGTGTCTAAACAACATTTTCTTCTAAGGCACTTGTTAATTGGCCCGTTCATGTTATCAGCACGAAGTCAACCATTGGCAATCGATAACACAAGTAAAACCGTGATAAAAGCCAGAGTATGCAGTGAAAGGGAAACTTAAAATAAGAATTGCCTATCGTGGCACACGATTGCCCATAATCAGCCGTGAATATAGATAGCCAATTATCCGGTAGTGTAACCACTGATGCTTACTGTAAAACGCCACAGTGTCACGGCGGATACTCTGATTTGACTACTAAGTAGTCACGCGTGACTGTATAAAAATTGTTTCCAAGTGTCACTTGAGACACTATTTTGACTAATTTCGTTGTTACACGGTTTTTAAGAAGTTGTTTATGCACAATGTTAGGCAGTTGTCGAATCGAGTTACGATTAACATAGTGTGAAAGGATCCACGAGCGATCATTCATTGGAGCCGCCGGGATTCGAAACCGCACCTCTACCTTGCAAGACTAGCGCGTTACCATTACACCACAGGCCCCGATCACAGCGTGTGCAGCTACGCGATACGATGCTACATAACTTCCCTGAGGAGTCGCGGAGCGAGCGTGGTTTGAGCTTTAGCTGTGTTGAGAAACTCCGTGCAAGGGATCACGTCGGTCTCACAAATTGAAAAGATTCACGAGTGATCATACGTTGGACCAGCCGGGATTCGAACCCGGATATCTAGCTTGCAAGACCAGCGCGCTACCACTACACCACAGGCCCCAATCACAGCGTGTTCAGCTACGCTATATATGCTAGCGTAGTGAGATGCTACATGTATCGTGTCTACTGAGCCAAGCTTAAAACTCATTTTGTATAATTTTTACAGCATAGGTGGTTACCACCGTAACACATCACAAACAACTATATAGAGCTTATAATGTTCTAGAAATTGAGCCCAGAAATATGCGATATATCTTTTATTCTTTAATCTAAACACAGTCTTTTTGTATATTTGTGTCCCATGAGTCCATTCAAAAACCATTATAATATATTCTTACCACAAGGGTAACACCGCAGTATCCAATCATTTGCAGTTCTTAGAACGTCGATAGCTCCACATAATGAGGATCCAGACACATTTACATTGATTATGAAGATATGATCGCTATGGTATAAATTCAGATCTCATGACCGTTTTAAAATCCATTTGAACCCTAATCCTGGTTTATGGTAATTTTTGTCAACAACTTTATAATCAGTTTCAAGAAACCTTACTGCTTTTTCACTTATGAGCTTGACACTATTGAAATATTTGCACCTACTCGAATTCTTCGCAAAAAAACTCGCCCCATCCAAATTTATATTCGTTACATTAACAGATAACAAGACCAGTATCTCGCAAGCTAAGGTGAAACGGAGGAAACCTGTTTTATTTTTAAGTTAATATTTGGTTATTTTTTTTTTAACAGCATGATTAAATCACTGGAACGCTGAAACTATTGAAAAACGCAAGATTTAGTCCGACCCAAAACCCATAGCCCGTCAAGATTTGCGCTGGCTCTCTCTACAAGTCGAACTATCGCTATGAGGACAATTCTTGACGACCTGTCCGCCATACAGTTAACCAAACAATTGAACACAGATTATGCTACCGAAGAGAGATTTGCAGAATCGTGTTCATACAGAGAAGTGCGTGAATGATTGCGCACGGTCAGTCATTCCAGCGATCATGCTGTACAAAAATATTGCCACGGCATTGCATTGTTATAAATATAGTGTTATCATTAGCGCAAGCTAAGGTTATCTTGTTCATAGAGTAACATTGGCTCCTATTGCACTCTCACGCACAAACTAAAACATTGCAGCTACAACATCATTGGCTTGTATTGTACTGACTATAGCATAGGCTAAATAATACTGCTGCGATGTCGCTTCTATCGTAGATATAAATTCGTCGATCTATTGTTTGTCACAGCTATTGATTTGCTAATGTATTATATTGTTACGATAATAATAATGCGTGAGTAAACTTAATCTGCACCTATCCGCTATCCTGCTCTGAAAAATTCTCTACCGAAAAGTACTCGCGACATTTTTGGGAATTCAGAACCGTTGGACGGTTACGGGCCGATAAATAAGCCCGATATCCGTTGTTTCCGAATAGCTACCGTAACCCGTCTGTTTCAGCTTATTTACGCGACCATTACGCTATGTAAAGCTTAGCGCTGGTAAAATCAATACTTTCGATTTTGATCACTTTCCGACCCCTTAGATTGTCAAAGGCCTCCTATTCCCGGACGGTGTAAATTTTGAAGTTTCAATGGGGAAACAACGGTGGTTGGTCGAGTTCCATTAAGGTTCCCTATTATTCTAGCGCCAGTTAGTGGCTCTCCTACATTCCTTGTCTCTCTACGTCTAGTCGAATAGCCGAAGCCCGTTTCCTCGGGGCTCACTTGCGTCTGTCCAAACATACGATCATAGAATAAGCCATACAATGACAAAAGTAACATGAACAGCAAAAGCATAACAATAACAACGGTTATATAACTGGCAAAAGCATCAAAATGGCGAAGATTAATGTACCCAATATCAATAAGCAACGCAATTATGGATATCCATGGCACCTGGCTACGCAGGGAAACTCCGTTCTCGTAAACTTGGTCTGGTTCAATTTGAGGCGCGTTTAAGCAATTTTACCGTCAAAATCTTGCAAAAGACACGTAACGGGCCTGTTACACAAACAGTATTGAAAAAGTCGGTTGTTTATAAACTATGAAGAAAAAGGCATACAATACCGATTGTACTACATTAGCTGTGCTAGTAGCACATTAGTGATTGTTTATATATGATGAAGTTGGTATTACAACAACAATATTTTAGAAGCTGTGCTAACTGTACATAAAGTTAACGAAGCACGTACGGAACAGAGAAAACTACAAAATGTATATACATTTTTGTGTTGTTTATATTGTGTCTATAATTTGTTCAGGTATTTCAGGTATTAGTAATAGATACAGAAGGGATTTCCTTTCTGGTTGAGCTTTGCTTGACCGTGACCTCCCATATTGCTGGTTCACAAAATAATGTGCTAACGTTGTTACATACGATATGTTGCATGTAACTATGTTACATACGGCATGTCGTATTGAGCAATGTTACATACAACATGTCGTATGTAACAGAATTATGTATAACGTGTCGTATGAACCCATATTACATACCTGTTATCGAAAAACCGATGAAATTTCTGGATTTGATTAGTGACAACGGTTTGCCATTCGGTATCGGCTATTACAGAACAGGATAGCGGATAGGTGCAGATTAAGTTTACTCACGCATTATTATTATCGTAACAATATAATACATTAGCAATAGCAATAGCTTGTGACAAACCAATAGATCGACAATTCTACTATTGTACAATAGAAGCCAACATCGCAGCAGTATTATTTTAGCCTATGCTATAGTCAGTACAATACAAGCCAATGATGTTGTAGCTGCAATGTTTTAGTTTGTGCGTGAGAGTGCAATAGGAGCCAATGTTACTCTATGAACAATAACTTAGCTTGCGCTAATGATGACACTATATTTATAACAATGCAATGCCGTGGCAATATTTTTTGTACAGCATGATCGCTGGAATGACTGACGGTGCGCAAGTCGTGCACGCACTTCTCTGTGAACACGATTCTGCAAATCTCTCTTAGGTAGCATAATCTGTGTTCAATTGTTTGGTTAAGTATGGCGGACAGGTCGTCAAGAATTGTCCTCATCACGATAGTTTGGTTATCTAGAGACCAGCACAAATACTTGACGGGCTATGGGTTTTGGGTCGACTAAATCTTGCGTTTTTCAATAGTTTCAGCGTTCCAGTGATTTTGGGGTGGTATATACAGGAGAAGTAACAAAATATTAACTTAAAAATGAAACCAGGTTTCCTCCGTTTCACCTTAGCTTGCGAGATACTGGTCTTGTTATCTGTTAATGTAACGAATATAAATTTGGATGGGGCGAGTTTTTTTGCGAAAATTCGAGTAGGTGCAAATATTTCAATAGTGTCAAGCTCATCATGAAGAGCAGTAAGGTTCTTTGAAACTGATTATAAAGTTGTTGCCAAAAATTACCCATGAAACCAGGATTAGGGTTCAAATGGATTTTAAAACGGTCATGAGATCTGAATTTATACCATAGCGATCATATCTTCATAATCAATGTAAATGTGTATGGATCCTCATTATGTGGAGCTATCGACGTTCTAAGAACTGCAAATGATCGGATACTGCGGTGTTACCCTTGTGGTAAGAATATATTATAATGGTTTTTGAATGGACTCATGGGACACAAATATACGAAAAGACTGTATCTTCATAAAGAATGAAGATATATGGAATTTTCTGGGCTCAATTTCTAGAACATTATAAGCTCTATATAGCTGTATATGATGTGTTACGGTGGTAACCACCTATGCTGTAAAAATTATACAAAATGAGTTTTAAGCTTGGCTCAGTAGACACGATACATGTGTAGCATCTCACTACGCTAGCATATATAGCTAAGCTGAACACGCAGTGATTGGGGCCTGTGGTGTAATGGTAGCGCGCTAGTCTTGCAAGCTAGATATCCGGGTTCGAGTCCCGGCTGGTCCAATGTATGATCACTCGTGGAAAATTTCGGTTGGTGAGCCCGACGTGATTCTTGCACGGAGTTTCTTCACACAGCTAGAGCTCAACGCACGCTCGCTCCGCGACTCCGCAAGGAAGTTATGTAGCATCTCACTACGCTAGCATATATAGCGTAGCTGAACACGCTGTGATCGGGGCCTGCGGTGTAATAGTAGCGCGCTAATCTTGCAAGCTAGAGATCCGGGTTCGAATCCCGGCTGGTCCAATGAATGATCGCTCGTGTATCTTTTCACATGCACTATATGGGACATTTTCATAACTCTTAGATACCTTTGAATTGTCGACCAATATCACTTCTATGTTAATCGTAACTCGATTCGACAACTGCCTAACATTGTGCATAAACAACTTCTTAAAAACCGTGTAACAACGAAATTAGTCAAAATAGTGTCTCAAGTGACACTTGGAAACAATTTTTATACAGTCACGCGTGACTACTTAGTAGTCAAATCAGAGTATCCGCCGTGACACTGTGGCGTTTTACAGTAAGCATCAGTGGTTACACTACCGGATAATTGGCTATCTATATTCACGGCTGATTATGGGCAATCGTGTGCCACGATAGGCAATTCTTATTTTAAGTTTCCCTTTCACTGCATACTCTGGCTTTTATCACGGTTTTACTTGTGTTATCGATTGCCAATGGTTGACTTCGTGCTGATAACATGAACGGGCCAATTAACAAGTGCCTTAGAAGAAAATGTTGTTTAGACACACGCTTACCTCAGCATCCCTAGCCTCGTCATGGCAACCATGTGAGATGTTGAACTGGATTTAACTTCGTGTTCTGATCACCAATACCATAGTATGGTTCGGTCGATGATCTACCGTACTTTCGAGAGTCAGGCTTATTGGTCGTAAAGTTGAGGTATTCTAGCTCAACCGACAGTGGCCTAAAACTATAACAATAAAAAAGCAGCTAGTTGTCTGCACCATAGATGTTTTGAGATAACGCACACGCCCAGCAATATGGTGAAGCAGGGTATGCTTTTACCTTGCAATGTTTCCGAAAATATCACGCTACGGCCTAGTTTGTTACGGCACGTCACTCGTGAGACTATCGCGTTCCGCTAAATATTTTAAGCACCACTAATACGACGAAGACCGGCTGAGGCTATTGTAATTTCCAAAAATGTAGTAGTATACCACGAGTCCGGTATCTGCTCTACGGAATGCACACAAATACTCGTGTTTGTAACTTACTAATTTTGTTATACTTGGTGGTATATTTTCAAAAACGGTACATAAACAAAATCAGAACGTATCATTTGCCGGGCTGCTTGGTTATAACGTAAGCGTGTCTACTCACTTGTTCGAATCGTACTGTATTTTATTACGGTAGCTCCTTAATCCGTAAAGTGTTCGGCGTAATGCCTCATTCAGTAATTGCCTTTTATCCTGTGCTTCGCCTGATATTTACCGTATGCCCTTGAAATAAGGCAAAGATACGAAACAACCTGTCTTATCAGGCTTTTGGTTAGCCAGGTTATGCCGCAGCACCAACACGGAATAATAACAATAGAAAAGAAAAAGTTCAGTACCATGCCAAGAATTCCGTAGCCATTTATTCGATACCAGAAGGTGGACCGGAAGTCGTGCTTGATTGCTAGAGGCGCTAACTACCTAATTAGTCAAAGTCCGAATTATAACGTTGTTTTAGAACGCTCCGTATAATTATGCAATTCCGATTTTTGTGCTGCTGTTCCGGCGAAGGAACCTTTACCGCCAGTCCGAAACAACCCAAATAAAATCATTTTTCAATAAATGTAACAAAGAAAGGACTACTGTTTACTAAATCACATCAGTAGCACTTCACCGCACACTCTAAGCATAAAATACGAAACCGCGTGTTCACTCCTCATAGGCTACCAAGTGATTATACCCTAAGTTGTGATGTTTACAGATAGAGGGAATGGTATCGTTAAATCAAATAAGAAGGATTGTGAGGCATTACCAATCTTAGACTACGTCGATCCGATATGGGGTTCTTGCTGACGCCCTTACCAACGCAGCAAGCTTAGAAGCTGAAAACGATAAAAACAATTGCCGCAGATATCGCTAAGCCAAACACCGCATTTACGTAATATTTTCCAAATTCCCCAGTGGAAAACCGTCACGTAAATACAAATTACAAGAGTATTTAGGGGAAACGACATATAGAGTTTAGGAAAGCAAAATAAAAATACACGACTAATTTACAACATTAAAACCACGCCAACAACCATCTTCGTGCGAAATAAGCCGAACAAGAACAATATATTTTTCACAGCTAACTTTATTTATATTTTATATGATTTAACAGTGGCCGCGGAGCATCCCCAATATTGGGGGGGCTAATGGGGCGATACCTGGGCAAAGCGCGGCGCCATTTGGGGTGGTGCGGGTTCGCTTCGGTCCCGCAAAAAATTTTGATTTTGGATGCAATTTCGGAATACTTGGGAATTGGGAATCTAGAAAAACAGCATTCCGCCGGCAAAAAAGCAGGAAACTCACAAACAAAAAGTGCTTCGATGTTTGAATGTGTCGTAATAAACGACTCAAAAAGAGTTGATCTGACAGAATTTACCAATATATCAGTATAGTTCGAAAAAAGAATTAGAAGTCGCAACTTGAGAACTTTCCAAAGATCCGCTTCCTGTTATCGTTAAGCTGAACAAATTCATTTATTCTTGGTCCTAATTATTGGGGGGGCTAAAGCCCCCCCAGCCCCCCCGGCTCCGCGGCCCCTGTTTAATAAACACTACAAAAAGTTTTACGTGTGCAGTAGGGTGAAAATGGTTTGTACTCTACATGGACGGTCAGCCAGATAGGGGACTACCCAAAAATGTGATTTACTCACCCTGAGCGTGCCTGCCCGCCTTACTACTAAAGCGAAAAAAATTAAACAGAGTTATGCCAATGCTTTAGAGGTAATTTTACGAGTTGGTTAGCGACATGGATAACAAATGCAGGATCCTGTGCAAAAGTGAGAGCCCTATAACCACCCAAAAGAAGAAGGGGAAAGGTGGTTAGGGGTAAGGGTCGGGGAACGGGTCTTAGATAATTTTGGTATGTCGGAAAATTTAGGGAACTTTAAAGAGATTGGCATGCAGTGGAAGTGTGCATAGGGAGGTAAGAAAACGGGTGGGGTAGGGGTAATAGGAAATTTTTAAAAAGGATGGATGAAGGAGAAAAGAATCCGGATAAGGAGGGGATCGAAAGTGGATATATGTTGAGAAGAGGAAAATACGGAATTTTTGGAATTTAGAGGGAAAAGGCGAAAGTAGGGAAAGGAATGAACGGAGAACGGGGAAAGGCAGAAGGTTGTAAGAGCGAACTTTGGAAGGGAAAGAGGTTCCGGGAAGATAGATGTCGGGAATTTTAATAGAAGAAAAATTAAGGGAGATTTATCGATTGGAGGAAGTTTTGGGCAATTGTGGGGAAGGGAGTAGGGAGATGGTGTGTTTTGAAGGGGAGAACAGAAGAGTGTTCTTGGAAATGAAGAATTTGGACGAGGGAAAAAAGAAAAGGAAATTTGGGAAGACATTAAAGGAAGTTTGAGTTTGAGGCTGATTTTAAGGGGAAGGGGAAGGAAGAAGATTGGTAAAATTGTTAACTTGTGGATAGGTGGTTAAGGGTTAGGGGTGGGATAGAGGTATGCCAAAATAAGATATTTGATTAAAATTGTTTTCATCGGATTTGGATGGGAAGGGAGCTGTAGGGTATGCTTTAACGGAATGAATTTGGGCATTTTACGAAAAGTGAAAAGAAGAAGAGACCGTAAGAGGAAGTGGTGGGAAAAGTGAAAGTAGGGAAAAGGTAAGGAGAAATGAAGGGATGTATTTTAGGTAATGGAACATTTGGGGAGTTTTGCGGAACATCGGAACAAATTTGGGGTAAGTGGGAGAATGATGAAATTTAGGTAAAGTAGAAAGAAAATGAAGGTTGGCTGTGTAATCAGTTTAGGTAGCCGAGAAAGAAGCTAGTAACTCTGGCAGGAACGCTTTGCAGTGCGCTAAAAATGAAGCTCTCTATATAACAAAGGGAATCACATGATGGCGTACCAGTACCATCTGATTCAGGAAATAAAGTTGCTACCTGTTAAAAACATGTCACGTTGGCTTCACTACTGTTTGCGTTGGCATGTCACCAACCAGCTCAACCTGGCTTCAACCACACTCAAAAAATGCGCTTACACGTATGAAGATATCCATCCTTCACCTTAGGAACGATGTCCTGCAGTCCACTAACGGTTCCATCAATAGCAAGAAGAACCTGAAAACAGGTCATAAAGCAATTCACACTGCAATGGTTGTTCTACGCTAGGGGAATATCCAGACAAAAAGGTGTTGAGGCTTCCGCCTCCCGAGATCGACAAGTCGGACCCGATCTTCTACGATCTAGCCGCTACATATTATCTCAATTCGCTCCGGGTATAGTACGCTCTTGGCCTCGTACCAAAAGCGCATCGATATTTCTATACCAGGCAAACGTTCCGACTGTGGCCCTATAATGGTCCGTATAATATCCAACATATATTCCAAAGCCCAGTTAATACCACAGCGTTCACTGTCGGTGACCTGTGCTTACAACCGGTGGAAGTGGCCAAGCACCTCAACTCCACACCTAATGAATCCAAAGACGACTCACAAGAACAACAGAAAGAAGGAAAAGAAGAAACGGTAAGCCAGGAGGGTATCCGACACCACGGAATAACGTAAAAACTGATGATTAGCAAGGCGTATGACACAGAGCGAAATTGTCTAGTCTACGCTCCACGCTTTGCACGGACGTTCAGTGTGACACACTTCACGCAGTGTTAAATTGTGTAAGGCATTTCTGTTGCTCTTACGGACAAAAACCGACAAACGACATTTTGAACGATAACATAACCCTATTAGCTTCTTCATCTTTTAAACGTTCGACAGAAGCACTAATGTCATTGCAATACGTTAAGTTAAACGTGGAATTTATTTCTAACACAATTTAAACGGACAGTAGTTTCATTTATAGCTTAATTTTTTCATATATAAATTAGTAAGATCAGGCTTAATGGACAACTCGGGTTCTGTTACATTTTGGTTCTTGTGATTCTTTGCATAGTATGCGTATTCATAACAAAGATATAGTTTACTAGTTTTGCTTTTTACTGCTTTTGAATATATCCAAACTAAAAAAGCTATTCGAATTATACTTTCTGGCGCTTAATATATTGGGTTAATTATATAGTTCTGGGTGTTGTCTCAAAAATGTTTTGCGAAATGCACTTGTTATAGGTTTACCAGGCTACCAGGGGGTTTCCGGTCCAAACCCGTCCCAAATCCCCAAAAATTCCCAAAAACCCCGGGTTTGTCACTATTTCATCTATTATAGCCTCCTCCCTTCTGCGTCCGTGGGTTCTGTTTTTCTTTTGTTCGCGTTTTGTTTTGTTTCATGCTAATTTGCATAATTAGCACTCGTTTCTGTTATTAGCTAACATGTATTAGCTTGTCGTTCGTTTTTTTAGTTTAATTAGTTTTAGTCGAGCTTTGATAGGGTGTGCGGCCAAGCTTGAGTTGGTCCGGAAGTAATTGTTATCTATATTCTGCTGTTTTTCGACAAGGACTTCGGCATTTCCTGATTTTGCTTCTGAGCTAGTGTTACGACTACAAGCATTTAGACGGAATTCGTTACGAATGTTTTCTTAATTTTTATCGATTACATAGTACGTGTTGGGGCTGGTGCCTTTTTCACCATAACATTTTTCTTGTTCTTTCCAATAAAGGCCGCCTGGTATTCCCTGTCGTCCTGGGCATGGTATATATTACGTAATATAACGTATATATGTATATATATTATATTTATAATATTTTACTAGCTATGTATTTTTCTAATTTAAATAAATTAATTATAATATTACTTATTATTACTTATTTATAAAATTCCCTTAAATAACCCTACTCTTCCCTAACCTAAATTAACTATCCCCAAATCAC
Source organism: Trileptium ribeirensis (assembly GCA_030248225.1). NCBI lineage: Eukaryota > Metazoa > Nematoda > Enoplea > Enoplida > Thoracostomopsidae > Trileptium > Trileptium ribeirensis. Next base: position 26,272 of record JASANE010018375.1, on the reverse strand, counting down.
CTAAAACACACTTTTTCCTCCTCCCTACCCTTTTTCCTATAATATATTTCCTATAGTATATATTATATTTATAATATTTTACTAGCTATGTATTTTTCTAATTTAAATAAATTAATTATATTACTTATTATTACTTATTTATAAAATTCCCTTAAATAACCCTACCCTTCCCCAACCTAAATTAACTATCCCCAAATCACCTAAAACACACTTTTTCCTCCTCCCTATCCTTTTTCCTATAATATATACCTTACCCACCCTTTTCTCCTACCCAAAATCCATTTTTGTCCTTTTTACCATTTTTCAATTAAAATTCAAACTACCCTCCCTCTCCCCATACCTAACCAAAACCCTCCAAAATTCAATATCATTTTGCCCTCACCCCATATACTAAAATATATAAAATTTTCCTTTCCCCTTCTACTTCTTCAAATAAACCCCTCCTTTCCCAATATCACCATTTTCCCCTTTTTCCTCATTTCTTATAATACCCCTAACTTCCCCAATACCACACCAATAACTACCATCTTTTTATATCCTTTTCCCCTCTACTAACCTCACCCCATATCCCATATATAACCTACACCCTTCCCTTTTTCTATTTTTATATAAAATTTCCTTTTTCTAAATTTTCACTTTTTCCCATTTTTTCCATTTTTCAAATATCTCATATTTCCTCAAAGCCTTACCATACCCTCCCAAATTTTAATATCATTTACCCCTTAATATCCTCACTAACATTGTATCTACCCACCCCTTTCTCCTCCTTTTTATTTCCTTTAAATTTCTATTTTCCAAAATTCCCATTTTTCTCCTATTTTCACTTTTTTCAAACCCTTTACCATTCCGCTAAAACTTAACCCACCTTTACCAAATTCCCAATAGAAATACCCCTATCCCACCTCTTCAACATACTAAAATTATACCATTTAATTCCCCCTACATCTCCCATACTACCACCCCCCTTCAACCCCAATTATTTCAAATTATATTAAAACTTACTAATATTATTTTTTTTATTAATAATTTAATAAATAAATTTATCTATCGAAAGTTCTAGAAGGGACTTTCTTAATTATCATGTGATTTCTTTTTATGGAGGTGTTATCATGATCATTCTTGTCAATTAGTTAGGGAGTTGGTCGGTTGAAGTTGGTGAAAGTGGCGATAGTAATATGTAATCACGGCATTGATGATTTTAGTAACGGATTTTCTATTTTTACAGAGAAATGAGATAGCTAGTGAAGAGGGAGATATACTAGGTTTTTCCTTTATTTTCTGGTGGCAGCGCTGTTTAGCGGAGTAGAAGGATTCCTTTCTTGATTCTGTTAACAGACTCTTTTCATACCGTTCAACATTTGTTTGGTCAGTGTCGTACTTTATCACGAGGGCAGCTAAACACGCCTAGATGACCTGGTGTAGTTTTTTAGAGTAAGGCGTTAACAAACGAGCGTTATCGTGATGTGCCTGAACGCGATGGTGTAATAGCTCCGGCGCCACACTCATGCTCCGGTGGTGTTATATTTTCGATATTAATCACTAAGCATGTCGGGAGCGCTAGTATAAACCGAGAGCGGAACGAGTTGGTTACTTGGTAGAGCATAGAATTCGTGGAGATCTAGCGCAATCGCTCACGAATTGTTTCAGAGTTCAAACCTTACTCTCTCTCTGTTGCGCTCCGGCATTGTATTAATATAAATAAACTGTATAACGCGCACGGGTATCGATCGAAGTCAAGAGCGTAATAACGTAATAGCACCTGATCCGAGCCGAAACAATTAGTGCAACCCAGTAAGTTACCCCTTGGTTGGAAACGTTATCCCGGGAACACTACCGCTTTACTGGTACGCCAGACCACGGACTCGCGCACCCCAGTGGCTGGAAGGATTGAGTATTTGGTGGCCTAGTTAAATTAATCGAGTATAGACATTGTGTGTTATAGTGAACTCTGGGGGTTGGAGCGTCGCGTAAGCACGAATAGAACGGCCAAGCAAGGACTACAAGTTCCAAGCTCCGACAGTACGATTAACTAGCTAATTCTTGATATTTATCTAAAACGCTTAGCTTACTAGGCGAGTTTACTGATTTATATTGAATTTTATGGATTTACCGACGGTTTTTGGAGGTTCGCTGCTGGATTTGTAAATGTTATTGGATTGGATTTGGACTCAATAGAACTGTGGCTGACTGAACCAAATTAATAACTGGAGTCGAATAAAAATTAACGTTGAGCCAAAGGCGTACTACACAGATAGGTACTTATTATCTTATTAATTTACCTTACTCCTTATTAAATTTCCCATTTAAAACTTGAGATAACACGGTCGTTAACTAACCATAATCGTATTGGAAATAACACGCGCCTAGCAAGCCGTCCGGATGCGGGAACGTTAACACAAGGCCAGTAACTAGCGTACTTCTAAGACCCTAGGATAAGGTAATCAAATAAACGTACGGGTCTAGCTGCCCGGAAGACTACGTACCAACCCAAAAGGGAGAGTAGTAAATATCTATTACTCAGAATCTATCAGTACCGTCCGGCTACTGGTAACTCTAAGGAAACTAAATAGCGTAACTCTAAGGCAAAGGATAAGGTACTCAAATAAACGTACTGGCCTAGCCGTCCGGTAGGTTTGGTACGAACCTCACAAGATAAAAATAAGGAATTATTATTGTAAATCTAAGGAAGAGGTTGAGTTACTTAAATAAACGTGCGCGCCTAGCCGTCCGAAAGGTCTCGTACGAACCTGACAAGAGGACTTGATGATACATACCATAGACTCAAGTAGTAGATAAATTACTCAGAATAATTGTGCGCTCGAACCTGAGACTGAGAAAATAGTGTGGTTCTTTCAACAAACAGTAAAGTGCAATTGATCGAGTCTAAACAAAAATCTAACGGTGCTTTACAACTGAGTGGCAAAATTACTCGTACTCAGCAAGGGTTAAGTGGCAAACATTATCTATAGCGACAAGGCATACGTGGCTCAAATAGTGGTGTGTCAAATAATAGGAACCAAACCGGCGTGTAATAAATACTTGCGTATTATACTAACTTTGAATAAATGTTATAACATTGGCTGTGTTGGCTCAATATCGGAATTATTACCGAGCAAATCGAAGTAGTCACGCCGCAACGCCAAATAGAATAAGCACGAGAAATAAAATACACGCGCGCAAAGAAAAGACATTACAATTCCCCACCGGCATACTACTGGCCACGCGTACGGATCACACATCTTCAAGTGAAGAATCCCGTCCCAATTTAATAATCCGACAGTCGCCAAATCGTAGTCCACCTCTACCCCCAATCAAAAGACAATAAAATAACATGCTGTGACCACGATGTCGTGTAAAAGTGGGCAACAATTTTAATAAAATAAGTTGGTCAGTATTTTCGCATAAATTAAAATTGACCCTAGCCCCAAATAAGGCAAAAGTAAAAATAAAAACTTATTTATATTGTAGTAAAAACTATTAGTCCACATAATCGGGACGAATTACGAAAGTCCATCCTAAAACAAAAACCTAAAACAAAAAATATTCAAAATGCCACTCCAAAAAACGCCACCTGAAATAAGTGCGCAAAGAGAACTATGAGTTAAGCCAAAACACGCCGATAGCGAAGACCTAGAAATGTTGAATGACACGACAAAGGAACTCGAAGAATTAATGCGCGCGTTCGACCCAATTACCCCGGAACCAAAAAGAACGGAACAACAACCTAATAAGGGAAGCTTCCAAGGAACGTACACAGATACGTTTCAAGACGAAGCAAGCATAGAAGAACTATTCCCAAATATAAGGGATTCGGAAAAAGATATCCGGTATACGATAAGCAATTGCAATTTATAGCGAGGCACGCAACTTTAACAAAATAATTACAACAATTATGTCAAAGTATGGAATTGGACGAACCGGAAATTGCGTTGGCGCAGCAAAGAACGGAATCGCAAAAAAAAGCCGATGACAATGAAATAACAGTAATTCGACGAAATAACGGTACGCAACAAAAACAATTGCAAGAACCAAGTCAGAATGACTATCGACCAAAAATCGTAATTCAAGGTATAGAATACGATGGACCCGTCAATATGGGTCAGATGTATACAACAACACCGGGAAGCAATAACCCGGAACAAACGAAAGTAGTAGTAATTACGACTACCGATCAAGGAATAACTAATTTGGAACGGGGTACCGTCGAAATTCAACAAATATCGGAACAGCAACAACAACAATTAATGATGAACAATAAAGCAAATGGAATTCATAATGGCACCCGATGCGAAACAAGCCAAACGAATACGAGTCAACATCAACTCGGGGTAATCCCGAGACGACCAAATGCGTACTGAAACCAAATCAATGTAAACCAGCGTTGTATGAACTATAACCAAAATGGTATAGACCAAAATAAAGGTGACATGATCCAAACACAAAGTAACGACAATAACGATCAGATGGAATCAAATAACGATCAACGGAGTGTACAAAAAGAACGACGATTCAAACCAAATAATGATTAAACGATTTGTGATCAATGTGGTATTCATGAAGAACCAATTGACACAAATCAAACATAGTTTGGTATGAACTATGACCAAATCGATGCAAACCCAAACGAAAGCTGTGTAAATCTAAGCCAATTCGGTGCAAAGCAACAACGATATAATAAAAACCAGAGTCGATACAGTGCAAGTTACGACCCATTCGGTGCAAATCAAATTTGAACCAATGTAAATCAAACGCGACCTAGCGGAATTCGAGACCAATTCGACGCAAACCAGACGCAATACAATGCAAATAAAAATTAACTCGATGCAAACCAAGAGCAAAACCGTGCAAACCAAACACAAGGCGGTGCAAGTCAAAATCAAATTGGTGCAATTCCGAGACAATTAAATATAAATCGAAATCAATCAGACGTAAATTTAGAGAAATTTGGTGCAAACTGTGAGCAAATCGGTGCAACCCAAAACGAATGCGGTGCAACCCAAGCGCAATACAATGCAAACCGAGACCGAGATAGCGCAACATATGACCAAATCGGTGCAAATCAAAATGAATTCGATGCAACTCAATCGCAATTCCATACAAACCGCGACCAATTCGATTCAAATTTCGATCAATTCGGTGCATATAAAGAACAAATCAACACGAATCAAACACGATTCAACCCCAATAGCGAGCAATTTAGCATACCTTTAGCATACCTTTTCTTCCTCCTGGAACGTGTCTAGAGAAGTCTTCATCAGCTTTACTTCATTGGGGTCCACCTTCCTGGCAGAGGAATTTATAACCTCGCATCCATGCAATGCTTGATTACCATTGAAAATTGAAAAAGAAATAAAAGCAAACTAGTCATTGAAAGAAATTTGAAAGATATAGCGCTCGCTTGAACGACAACAAACCAGGGGCATTAACCACATCGTTTGACAGTGAATTCCACGCTCTGATGGCTCTGTGACTGAAAAAGTGCCGACGCACATCAAGACGAGGTATATCCAATGTTTCTAATTTATAGTCGTTGCCTCTTGTAGAGCTAAAGCGGCGTCTAAAAAATTCGTCAATCTTAAGATTCACGAGACCTTGTTTCATCTTGTAGATGAGAATGAGGTCAGCTCGAATGCGACGTGTCTCTAGTGTTTGTATACCGAGATCGCGGAGTCGATCTGGATAGGACCAATGGCGAATAAAAGGAAGGAGTTTGGTGACATGGCGTTGAACACGTTCAATCAGTTGAATATCGCCTTGATAATAGGGGCACCAAACTGATACAGCGTATTCCATGTGAGGCCGAACAAGACTTCTGTATAGATCAAATTTGTTTCGACCAATTTCGAATAGTTTTTCGCAACAGATTTATTATTTGTTCAGCCTTTTGACTGACATTAGCACAGTGAGCAGATACTTTGAGATTGTTCGTTAGCAAAACCCCGATGTCGGATAAGTGTTCTGCGTCGTTAAGAATAATATCGTTTAGGTAGTAGGCGTGTCTTGGGTTAGATTGACCGCAGTAGAAAGCACAACTTTTGTCAACATTTAGACATAACAACTCGTTGCAAACGTAGCAAGCCCATTCAAATCCTCTTGAAAAGCAGCAGAACACAAGTCAGCAATTTGTCTTTCAACACGTCTACAAATACGGATGTCGTCCGCAAATTTGTACATTGAAGCCGAAACAAATCGTCAACATCATCTATAAAGATAGTGAATAGTGTAGGACCTAAGACAGTTCCTTGTGGAACTCCACTAGTGACATTTTGCCATGAAGAAAAAGAATTATTGAGACGAACTCTTTGTTTGCGATAGCAAATAAACATTTCGAGCCACTTATGAAGTTTGTCAGTAATGCCATACATTTTCAATTTTACCAGAACAGCGCAATGGTTTACCTTGTCAAAGGCTTTGTGGAAATCGACATATACTACGTCAAGCCAATCTTTGCTGTCGGTACATCGTGTGGCAAAATTCAAAAATTCGAGTAGTTGAGTGGAGGTGGATGATATTTCATACAAATCACGACCAATTGGCTGCAAACCAGATGCAATACAGCGCAAATAAAGACCAACCGATTGCAAAGCAAATCCGATACGGTACAAAGCAAAACCGATTCGGTGCAATTAATGATGAATTCGGTCCAACCCAAACAGGACCTAATGCAAACCAAGGTCAATATAACACAAATTATGACCAATGCGGTGCAAATTCAAACGAATTCGGTGCAAAACAAATGCTATATAATATAAAATGGGATCAATGCAGTGCAAAGTACGAACGATTCGATGCAAATAAAGAACGAAACGATACAAATCAAAGGCGGTTCAACGTAAATTACGATCAAATCGATGCAAGTTACAATCGATTCGGTGCAAAACCAGATCAATGCGGTATAAACCAACAGCAATTCAACACAAACGGAGATCAAAATGGTACAAACCAAGAGCGAATAGATGCAAATCAAAGCCGATTCGGCGCACACAAAGAACCAGTTAATATAAATCAATTACGATTCAATACAAACGGTGAACAATTCAATTCAAACCGTGATCAAATTGATTTAAACACCGATCAAATTGGTGCACAAAAAGAGCAAATTGATACCAATCAAGCGTGATTCAACCCAAATTGCAATCAAAACGATGCAAACTTCGCTCAATTCGGTGCACAAAAAGAACGACCCGATACAAATCAAATGTGATTTTACCAAACAGCGATCAATTCGGCACGCATGAAGAACGAATCGATACGAACCAAAAACAATTTGGTACAAATTATGATCAATTCGATACAAATAAAGAACGAATTGACGCGAACCCAATACAATGCGATACAAATCGAGCTCAACCCAATACAAATCAAACTGGTACAAACCAAACGGTGAATGCATGGAGCCAAGTACAAACACCGCATACAACAAATTCCGGTGTAACCCAAATCGCGAACACGTGCAATCAAGTACAGATTCCGTTAGTGACAACAAATTGCGGTGCGTTTCAAACAACGAGCATTTGGAGTCAATACCAAGGAATAGCAACCGGTGCAACACAAAGCGGGGCACATGAATGCTGTGGTACAACATCAGTAGCCCCTCAATACAACCTAATTCCATTCATTACAAACAATTCGGTGATCAATCCTGGAGTACCTATAGCAACAGCAACGCCATATATGTACCAGTATCAACAACCACAGCAAACAACAATGACATAATGACATAGGTCAACAAAATAATGATGTAGTGACAATGAACCAGCAATTGATCGAAGCGTTGATCAGAGCGGCAAAGAAAGAAACCCCACAAGTACCAAACGCAACACAAAAAGCGATTGGTCAAACGATAATGGTCAGGATGGAAAACGAAGTGCGAAACCTACAATCCTACAAGGGCGAAACGAGTTTCGAGAAATTTCGTAAAGATCTTGAAAAAGCGTTGGCCGAAGACGGTATTGACGATGAGCAAGAAAAACTACGAGTATTGAAAGCAAAATGCGAGGAAAATCAGAAGAATACTTGGAATTATTGACAGTTGAAAAAGCCAAAGAATTAAATAACTGCAATAAATTGATCACGAAGTTCAAAGAACGATTCGAAGTGCCGAAAACATTAACGAACCACATGAATAAATTGCAAAGCTTGCGACAAACAAGAACAGTTCAAGATTTCGTGGACGAACTACGAGTGTGTGCAGCACAAAATGTTACCACGAAAGCAGTGCTCGAATCAATTGTCGAGGAAGTATTTAAATCGGCGCTAATAACAGGATTAAAGAACGATATCCGAAATAGACTATGCGCAGCAAATGTAGAAAGTTTCATGACATTATCAGAGAAAGCCGAAGCAGTCGATAGTTTGGATCAACAAATGACGCAGGGACTACAAGGTACGAGTGAGCAACGACCGAGATACAGAGATATCCAATCGAGTCGAACGAGTGCAAACCAAACGAGACCGAACATCAGCCAACAAGCGATGCGACCGAGATTGCAAAGACCGCAAACGCAATGGCGTCCACAATGAATGTACAATGAATCAACGCAAGTACCTCAACCACAACAACAAATCGTGCAACCATGGACCATGCCCACGACAGTGATACAACCACAGAACAATATGAATTATCAGCAATCGGTGCATCCATGCTATGGACCAATGGGAACGCAACAAGCAACGCCGCAAGTGATGTACCCGATGCAAGTACCTCAGCAACCAACGCAACCGCAATTGAATTGGCAACAACAAAGAATGCCAGTATCAATGACAAATCGACAAATGTTGATGGACCAAACGCCACCAAGGTGCGACAATTGTGGAAAGTCGGACCACAGAACAGAACAATGTTCTTCGAGAAACGAAGGACAAGGTACAAGAGGATGCGAACAGAGAACCAACATCAGAATCAAAACCGATATAGAATAGTACCAAGTCGACCAACTCCGCAAAATGAGCAAACGAACAATCAACCGGCGAGATCTAGTGTAGTACAGCAAAGAAAGAACAGCCAAATAGAACCAAAGCATATCGAAGAGATATCGCCGTAGAAAAAGAAAAATTTGTGGAAGTGAGTCAAATCGCATTAAGGGAAAATCAACAACAGCTAATGATGGCAAAAGTACAGGAATACGCATAGCATAAAGATGACGAATTCTGGGAAACATTAGCGGCGACAGATGACTCTTGGAAAACGTTAGCAGCAGGTTCGGAAGACCAAAAAGTAACCGACGAGCCAAAACAAGAAGTTGAACAGAAGCAACATATAGTGCTAAATAATCCAAAAGAAGAAACGATACTAAGAAATGTGTCAATCCTTGAAGAAACCAATGATGAAAGGCACCAGTAATTATCATTTGCTGAAGTAGTAAGAAAAATGAAAGAAAAAGAAAGCGACGAACCAAGCGAAATCACACGAAGTCGCTAATCGATTGATATAAAGAGTGGATTCCCAACAACAAAAAAAATTGGCGAAAGAAACCAGAAAAGAACAACGTACACAAAAATGCTGAAGAGCACCAAATGAAGAGCCACAGTACGCGAAAAACAGCGGAACAAGGTTTTCTCAACTTGAGTTTTTATAGAAAATAGACGTGGAAATCTTAAACAATCTGAAGTGTAGTAAGAAGTCTTCGGAACGGAGATGCTAATACAGTCGTCAAGGTTTGCGATATCCAGAAGGCCCAAGTTGGAGAAACGAACCGAAACGTTACTATTTGCCTGCAAGAAAACAATGTGAACCTGGAGAACTGATTGTTAGAGGAGAGTACCATCAATATGCGAGAAAAATAAAGGAGAAACAACGAATATGGAACGCTCCATAACAGTACCAACAACAAAATGAAACAACCAAAAGAAACAGAAAGAAATCCTCGAAGGATGGAACAAACCTCAAGTCAAAACACAACGCCGTGGTTACAGAAACCCAAATCGCTCACCGAATGCGAACAAAAAGCAGCAAGGTACGGATTCGATATGAACGTTGGTGCAAGAATGGAAAAGGAACCGTAACAATAATTCACTTACGGTACGGTGACGAGGTCGGAACGGTATTTTGTGGACAAAGAAGGAAATGTACGGAAAACCATGAAACAAGAAAAAAGCAAATCCAAAAACAGTATGAAAAAAGGAAAAGAAAGGAAGAACTAGAACAGTGGACACATCAGAGACAAGAGAGACTAGATAGAGCAGTATGGCAACCAATCGAAAGCGCGATTAGAAAGAAAACCAAAGATGAACAAATCGATGAAAATTTGGCCGAAGCGTTAAGCGACCCTGCAAAGAAATTTGCAATATATGAGCCAAGTGCAGATCTACCAAGACGGCACGTATTGGCGGAAATTAGAGCAATCCAAAAGGTCTTCAGCGAAAACATGGGAAGGATGGACGCAATTATCGCAAAAAGGAAAAATGTATGGAAAGAAAGATATCTAGTAGAGCATAAACGACGCAAAGAAATAGAAACATTGAGCGACCAAACAAATCGGAGTACAATTACAACGCGGTGGGTGAATAAGATATGTGGTTTAGGAAAAGTGGTATTTAAAGAGAAAGACTAGGTTTCAAATAGCTTCTAATTATAAAATTTTGGTTTTTGGATATATAGGTATATGATAGAATTTTTGGAAATATTTAGGTTTTAATACATTTTATATTTTTATAACAAATACACAGCTAGCCGTTCAGTTTAACATAGAAGTTATATAGGTAATTTTTAGGAATTAGTGCGCTCGTATACTATGCCAAGAACGACAGAGAGTGCCAAGGCAGGAGTGGAGGCGGGCCCCGGTATTTTAGTAGAAAATTGAAAAATTTTGTAATTGTGAAAAAGGCACCAGCCCCGACATGTGGAGTTTCACGAGCGTTCAGTGATCAGAACAATTCACAAATAGGCACTTGTCACATTAATAATTTAAGTCACTTTTCCAAGTAAAATCCGAGAGAGCGCGAGAGTAAATCTAATCATAACCAAGTATTAATCATAGGTCGGGCCTAGTTAGCCGTCCGGAAGCGGGAACGTTAAGATAGCATAATTCTAAGACTTTAAGATAAGGTAATCAAATAAACGTACGGGTCTCGCCGTCCGGAAGACTTCGTAGAAACCCACAAGAGAAATTAATAGTTATTATGATCCTTCAGTAAGAGTCCGGAAACTGTTGACTCTAAGGAAACTATTAGCGTAAATCTAAGGAAGAGGTTAATGCATTCAAATAAACGTACGGGTCTAGCCGTCCGGAAGGCTACGTACGAACCTCACAAGAGGAAAACATAAGGAAATTACTACGTATTGTAAATTTAAGGCAAAGGTTAAGCTACTTAAATGAACGTACGGGTCTAGCCGTCCAGAAGGTTTTGTACAAACCTCACAAGAGGAATTAATACCTAACCTAACTTCAAGTAGCAAATAACTGTCTAGAATAATAGTGCGCTCAAATCTGAGTCTGAGAAACGATATCAAAAGCGAAGCTCACTCAATCAATACTCGAGCGAACCGAACCCAAATCTAAGCGAAACCGCAGGGGTGATGTTCTGGAACTAGTATCTAAAATATTCACAAATCACGGGGAATAGGTGGCTCAGTCAGTGGTGCATAAAGTGCCATACATCAAACCAGCGTATAATCCCTTGCTAAAGTATTGTACTAACTTTAAATAAACATTTAAACTTTGGCTGTCTTGATTTTATGACGGAACTATATCTCGAGCAAATCGAAATAGGCATCCCGCAACTCCACACAGATTAAGGCACGGTGTGATAAAGCTAAACGCGAGCAAAGAAAAGATAGACGATTCCCACCGGCATACTACTGGCCACGCGTACGAACCACCACATCTTCGAGTGACGAATCCCTTCCCAATTTTTACTCCGATAGCCCTCATACTAAAACTACAGTCCACCCTTGCCCCTTTTTGAAAATTAAAAATATATCGTACACGAAAAGGGTAATATCTCCGCAGTGTCAGGGGTTCTATAGGCCACGCAGGGGATTTTCGGGCCCAAATCTAGCGACGCCAAAAATAACCCAAAGCCTCTACCTAAAGCTAAAAATTAAAGGTTTTCACCATTTTAATTTTTATACGGTATGTTATTTTTACAAGATTTGATGGTGGAGGGGTTGGATGAGAATATTTTTTGACGGCTTTCGGAAGCTAAAAGGCGTTAGGGCTGGTGCCTTTTTCTACAACTATTTCTGACTTAAATTTTTCAACTTTCAGTAACTCCAGGGTTGGCCTCCACACCCGTCCTGGTACATCTCTGGCATGGCCTATGAGTGTATATTTACTTGAAATTCTTAATATAACCTATGTACTAAATATGTGACTAGCAGGGAATAACCAGAACCGAAATTTGCCGGAACCGGAACCAGTAACCTGAACCGTCCATTTAAACCGGATCCGGAACCGGAACTTGGTCTTCGAAATTTAGATATAGTAAAACAGATGAAGGAAGAAATGAAGGTATAGTGGATTTAAAATGCATTAAAAATAACTTTTACATTAAACTTAATGTTTTGCGATAAGTATTATTGCCTTTCTGAAACTTTAAGGAGACTGAGGAAGCTAATAATGTTTATTTATCGATCAAATATGTCGATTTTTGGACACCCAGAGCAAAAAATGCCTTCTACTAAACACCCTTGCGTATACTGCGTCAAATTGAATGTACTTACAACGCACAGAGCGAAGAATAAACGCTTTCGCTCTGTCCCTACTCGCCTCCCTTTACTACACATACGTTTGTTACATGTTCTGTAGGAAACTTGAAATTATTGGTTTATATGATTCTAAGAGAAAATAATAGATAGAAGGTAATTTTCTGATCAGGTACACTGTTTAGGCTAGCGTTGGACGTTAGATGATAATGATGATGTACGACTCTTTTTTTATTACATATATATTAATTGTTTGAAACATAATTATATAATGCATGATGTTTTTGGATGTTTATAAATGGACGTAGCTACGTTTTTGAACCTGTTATGAGTTTACTAGTTGGCGTGTCATTAACGACTTTGATTCGCGATCTATTTTGCATTGATGAGACGACCATTGTTATAGTTGTAATTTTTCTTTAGGAAATGAGAAATGATCAATAATGGTTACGTACCTAGTGGACCGTCATATATCTATAGTTTCGCCTATTGGGGCATCGTTACTTGCTTCTGTTTGTCATAACATGTTTTATTTTCGGTTTGAATTTAATTCGATGGGGAAAATCACGTGGTTTAGCAAGTATTTTGGAGTTGTGGTTACTTAATGTGTCGTTACATATTTTACATCATTACGTTCGCCTGTAATTATGGGCCCAATCTGCGCTAGTTAGCGAGATGTCTGTAGCGAAGGGTCTGAATGATTTTTGGTTGAATTAACTCTAAATTACTGGATAGTCAAAGCGTGCTCATTTGCGAGTATCTTTTCGAGTTTAAACTAACGTTCAACATTTTTAATATAATCATTATCATAAATGGAGTACTCGCTCAAATTATCTATGCCAGAATTGCTACGGATATTAATCATAGTTATTGGCGTATAGTATGGGCTTAGTTCACTTAGGTTTATAATCTGAACTACCGATTGGAGTTGGCTGTATTTCATCGCAGATTGCGTGAATTTTGCTGAACCTGTATGTAGGATTTATGCTGTTATTACTTATTATTTTTGTCAACTAGACGTACATTGTTGGCGGGTCTCATAATTTGTCGTTATATATGTAAAGAACACTAAGTGTCGTGACGTAGCAGATTCAACTTAAGCTCTTTTAGCGTAGCTTAGCGGTTAGGTCATTAAATTTACCTCATAAACCCTTGTGGACTTTTGGCAGGTGGTTATTACTAATTTATCGGCTGAAGAATATATACAAGTTGGCACATCGTTGAGTTTATTAATAAACATTCTGACCGGGATGGCTGTTGCTGATTTCAACTAAAGAGATCGTAATAAAGCCTAATTGGAAATTCACAGAGCTGTTATTGCCGTTGGGTCGTCCCCAAAATAGGAAACACTAGGGTTGTTTTGTCACCAATTACCTGGTACGCCAGACCACGAACTCGTGCACCCCAGCCGTTAGCGTGTAATATTGTTTGGTGGCCAGAACTGTAATCAAATTATAAACATTGTGTGTATTAGTAGCTTCTGGGGTCGGAGCGTCGCATAAACATGAAACTACAGTGCCGCGAAAAAGAACGAGCTCCGATAAATGGGGACGGGATTCCTCACCGAAGATTGTACGGTCCGAGGTGTGGCCAACAGTATGCCGGTGGGACACCTTGGATGACACGCGTCCTTTCTTTCGTAACTGCGTCTATGCCCTGGATTTTGCGCTGTGTTACTAGATCAGGTTCTATACTCCACGGGTAGCTTTTACCTGATTTAACTCTATTACTAGCTCGGACACTTTTGCGCACAGTTTCAACTCGTTCCTACTTTCTATTAGTGTTAAGGTTAGGTTATTTGCACTTTATTACTTCCCTTATGTGGTTGATACGATTATTTGGTTACCTTAACCTGTGCTGTAGAGTTACGCTAATACTTGCCGTTATATTAGTATAGTCGCCCTCGGCAGGCTACGCTATTGTAAGAACTGACTAGTAGTGGCCGACAACTATCCAGTTATTCTCTCAATCATTAGACGCCCGGAAGGTTGGCCAACAGGTGGTTATGAGGTAAAGGGTTCGCTCGAGGTGGTTATCAGAATCTGCACCCCTTATTCGCCCTGGGTTTTCTCACGAAGTTAACCCCACTTGTTAATGTTTACCCTCGGAATTTCTCACTCGACACAGGCCTACATTTTACATATTACTAAGGCTAGAATTTATCTAGTACGTTATCACTCCTGATATCAGTTATCTGCCACTATACTTATGTTTTTTATAAGGGAATGTATTATTAAAACTGTTTAGTACCTTGATTTTATTATACCTACTTGTGAAGCCGTATACTGAAAACCACAATATTCTTTAACCAGAATCGTGAAACTGTCATAGATAGTTATGAGTCAGCTTTAAGCCATAGATCGCTATTTCGCCACCTATTAATACTTCGAGACCGCGCGTAATTCTTTTGTGCTTCTACTATAAACGCTGCCTAGCAAACAACAAAGCAATAAGAATCCATAAAATTCGCTCTTGGAATTAAGCTAAAGATATTAACAATCGATCCAGAAAAACTCTATGCGCGCTGACGCAAAACTGAGCTGAGTACCACACAGTGGTAGCTATGTCACCACAAGTAGAAATTCAATAATATTTAAAACAAAGCTTAATTCTTTTACGCTAGAAAGTAAGCCGACCGAATCTAATGAAGCAACTTCCAGACTAACTAAAAAGAAAAACGAGAGCTAACCATATGTTAGCTAATAAAATAAACAAGTGCGAAATATGTAAATCAAGTGAAAACAAAATCAACAAAATAACTTAGAATTTAGGAGTTTGGTGAGATAGGGTCTGTATAATAAGTAATTTGGTGAAAAACTTTTTACTTTTGGTTTTAGATGGGATTTTCGGTTATTTTTAGGGTGGTTGGGTGGGTTTGGGTCCGAAAATCTTCTTTGTAGCCTGGAAAACACCCAACACCCCGGTTGTCGTTAGAGCATCTACCACTGATGTCCTTCTTTAGTACCAAACAAGATGGGGAGCGCTCTTTAGAGCCTAACTCGAGACGTTTTTAGTGGTGAACCCCGACACACCATGGACCGAAGTCCTTAACTTTGCCTATCAAGCCCATGCCTACATCTTGTTTTTATTCCTGTTTTACCTTTCCCTTTTTCTTTCTTTCGATCACCATTTACCCCCTTCGCCGAATTACCGTCTACCACTGACGCTTCCAAAACTTATTTTGTTTTCTTCTATTAACCGGCCCCTGTTTCCGTCCGATTTTTTCAATCACTTCCATCCCTCTTTTCCTCTCTTCTTTCGTGTTTCAATTTCCATCCATGTTTTATTTCTTCTTTCAAATTTCGTCCCGATTTTATTTTCTTCTTTCTTTGTCCATCGGGTGTTTCTTCGGTCTTGAGGGGTCTCCCCAAACATAAATCCTGAAAACATAAAATCATCAATATAATACAGATTAAGATACAGAACAAACAAACAAAAAATATATATTTTTGAAAGTTTCATGGCAAGAATTTCTTCTTTGGTCAAGACCAATTTTTCCGGTTTGGTACCTTCTTTGGTACTGCTCTTTGGCATATTGTTCATTAATAGCATCTGTCGATTACTATTGTTATTGCAGTTTGTCTGAGGCCACCGGGTATTCGTCGGGTCGACGCCCCTCGTCATCATTGGATTGGGACGGGTTTCGAATTTACCAGTTCTTTATCGTAGGTTCGGTGGATCCTTTGTACATCGGTTCTTTGTCCTTGGTTGTAATCATTGTTTGTGCACCGATTCTTTGTCGTTGTTATTAGCTCGTATCGTATTGGGATCGATTCTTTTTTTGTTCGGCCGTATACTGCTTCTTTGTTATTTTCGCACCGGTTTCCTTGATGCTGCACCGATTTCTGTTTCATTGACGCTCTTCATCATTGTTCTTGTTCTTTGTCATTGCCCGTTCCCCTGGATCCTTTCTTGGATGTGTATTATCGTTGTTGCTCCACGTTTGTGCACCGATTGTTGGCTTGGCTTTTGTTCACAGATTGCAGGATTGTTCTTTTGGTTACTGTTTGTTGGTTTGGGATCTTACCGTTCGCCGATTGTAGGACTATTGTTTGGTTCACCGATTGTTGTTTCTTTCTTTGGTTCATCGATTCTTGATTCTTTCTTTGGTTCCGCCATTTGCGCTGCCACCACTTTTGGAATTGATAAGCCACGTGTGATATGTGTTGGAATCTCGCTTGATTCCCACCGTTTTGGTAGCTCGACAACTATTGTTATCGCGGGTTTCGATAAACTGATCGGTGCTGACGCTACTTGTACCATGGGTAGCCATCTTTCTTGGCCTGTTTCCGTTATTTTCGGAGCTTCCATAATACTGTGTTCTCTTCTCGTTTGTGTTGCTGTCTTGCTTTTATATTTTGTTCGGACGTGTGATCCGTTCCTTCAAATTGTTCTACTCAAACCTTCCTTTTTGGTAACTTTCGGTGTTGTTGTATAGGTTGTTCGCTTTGCCTTTCCCGATTCGCAAATCCGAATGAGGTTTCTTCTTCTTCTGAGGTTTCGTCTCTAGTTACGAATAATTGTTCTTCTCCACTAATTGTTACGTTTTCGGTCGGTCATTAAAGTCTTTTTCTTCAGTTGTTGTTCATTCCTTTTTTCGCTCGATTTTCCTCTGGTTTTGTTCTTTGTTCGATCCTTCTTTTGGATTTGCCGATATGCCCTGCGACCGATTATTAAGTATGGAAGATTTTAATTATCCGAACATGATTGAGCGAATTGTATGCGTTCAACTGAATCTTAGAAACGTGGTAATCTTGTTCAATATGTTACAAAGTCCACTCGCTGTTCCAATATATTTGATTTGGTCTAACAGTAATGAACATTTATATGCAATGGTGTGTTTTGGGGTGGGATTGGCGCATAATTTCATCTGAACATGCTCTTTAAATCGTATGTTTTAGAGTTGTCTTCAGCGGCTACTACTGTAGAAAAAGAGCCATCTGGTCTAGAATGAATATTTTTATTACGTCGACAATTATATTTTAGAACTTTTATTCTACGGATGATGTATATTAAATGATTGTGTGAGGTTAGTTACATTAAAATCGCGGCTGGAGCAAAATTAGCTTCCATGGCTTGTCATGGAGCTTGGTTTGTGGACAACTCCACACAACAGGATTTAACAAATATAAACAACACAATGCTAAAGCTACATAGTTGGCGCAATACTAAACATTTTTTCGATAGAACACATTTTATCAATATTACCCATACATATGAAGAAATCGATACAAGGTTTTGAACTTCGTTTAGTAACCCAATTTCATAATCAACCTAATCGATTTTGTACTTATGTAGATTCAAAGACTAATTTGCAAACAAGAATTAATGTAACCAGAGACAATGATCTTGTACTCACTGACCCCTTAAGATTGTGTCAAAGTTTAGCGATCATTTTGTTTCCATTTTTACACATGACATTTCAGTTATATCATCGGTTTCCATAGGGTATGTGGGGTTACCCCTGGGGTTAGACCCTCCCATAACCATGTTTACTCCAAAGAAATCTCAGCACCGCCCTACACCAAATGACAGTTGGACCGTGGAATATCCAGCATTGACCATAGCATACATATTAAGCTTACCAATAGTAGCAACAGCCCAGTATAGCTTAGTTTTAGCAAGAATGAACAGTTTTAGTCTCATCTAGAAAATATAATTATTTGCTGGAGTACTACAGTGGTTTTATAAAACTGAGGAAACTATGAGTTTCTAAAAATTTCAAAAATTTATCCTCTGTCTTACACCCGATCGCGCCGGAACCATCTGTTGTGAGCCGGTGCATCTTGGACCCCTTATGTATTACATTGCGAATTGAATTAAAATTGTGAATTATTTGTGCGTTGTGTCCTTGACATGTAAGTAAAGCACTAGGTCGATTTAGACAGTATAGTTAAGTTGATTGTATCTCATATATCATCTATTTTATTGTATGGTGTAGGCATGTGCTGCATATCACTAAATGGTATGGTGTCTGCTATTGGCGGTGTGCTTGGGACAATTTTGCTATTATTTATAGTCATTGACGATGTAGATGGGTATGTCCGCCGAGGCGTAAAGAAATTTGCAGATGGTGCCGCTATCCGCCGAGCATTGGGAAGGGACTTAGTTGATCCCGCTAGATTTCAAAAGGATAATAGACGGAATAATTGTTGAAATGGGCAAAAAATTATCGAATGACATTTTCTGTTTCACGGTATGCAGTGATGTATAATAACCCGGGGTAAAATGAACACGGTACTTGGGGTAATATGAACACCGCCGAAAATGAGTATATTTTCACGTTATGCGATGTATATATATTTAAAGCGCTTGTTTAAAAATTTGTTGGCTTTATCTCAGAAAGTTATAGTATTAATCCCAGAGAGGGCATTGCGTTAAAATTACTACTAAACATAAATATCATTGTGCATTAGTATTACTATGCCCCGAAATTATATTCGAAAGCCTGACTCAAATCGAATGAACTATGACCGTAATACGCTTGTTATGGCAGTGGAGGCGTTAACTTCTGGCGAAATGACATCGTTGCAGGCACAGGAAACATATGGTGTCTCTGCGAGTACTCTACGGCGTCTAAAGTCTGGTCGTTACGTTTCGAAAATTGGGAGTGGCAGGCCGAACGTACTCTCGACTGAAGAGGAACTGTACTTAGTGGAGTCGTTAAAACGGCTGGGCATAGCATGGTGCTGTTATGGGTAAAAATGAATTCCTAAACGTAATGCAAGATTATATCGAGAGCTTAGGTCGCCCAACGCCATTTTCACACAGCAAGCCTGGCGACGATTGGTATAATAGTTTTATGACACGCTGGAAAGGTCAGCTGCGTGCTCGAAGGCCTCTTCCATTGCAAGTGGCTCGTGCCGAATGCGTCACGGAAGCGAGGCTGAAGCAGTGGTTCGATCTTCCGCAGCTGTGGCTTGTGAAGAAACTACAAATTAGCGACAAACCGGCGCAAATTTTTAATTGCGATGAGACGTCTTTTAAAGATGACCCAATGAAAAGCGCTGAATTTATGCAATCGGGAAAAAATATCCGTTTGTCACACCAACAGTCGGACGCAACCAAATCACTGTTCTAGCCTGTGGCTGGGCTGGTTTTCCGCCTTACGTCATTTATGCAGCTAAACATTTGTACGAAGAATGGGAACAAAATGGTCCAGATGGGGCGATATATAATGTCAGCGAAAATGGCTGGATGAACGAAGTTTGTTCTACGTTTGGTTTATCCGAATGTTTATTCCATGCACATCTCATTTATCGCGTCCTATTGCGTTGGTGTATGATGGTGCAAAGAGTCACGTCAGCGTCCGATTGATTAAAAAAGCCGTGGTGCACGATATACACCTGCTGTTACTCCCTCCACATACGTCCCACGTATTGCAGTCACTGGATCTAGCAGTATTTGGACAAGCCAAGGCTTGCTGGGACACTGTTATTGAAGATTTGAGAAGAGAATCGAGCCGCACCGATCCGTTGCACAAAGAAATATTCCCGTCGCTTCTTAAAAAAGTGTATCAGCGTTCACTGAAACCGCAGCACTATGCCGCAGGGTTCTCGAAGGCGGGCATATTTCCTTTGGATTCTAACGCAATTCCACAAGAAAAAATCACGCCAGGTATTTCATCTTCGGTGGAAAAAATTTTCTTCAACGTTTCAAGCACGCAAACAGGGTCACCGGAAAACGACCTGTTCGACGTCGGCCTCACCGTGGTTGCGAAAATTTAACAGCTGATGAAGGTCTATAAAAGCTTGGGGAAATGGAAGATGCTGGGCAAAAGCAAAAATCATCGAAATTTCGATTTGTTGATCGTGGGAAACAACTTGTCCGTGGCACGGCACCGCCAAAGGTTTCGAAAGAAAGGCGGAAACGTGTTATTTCCGAGTCAAGTGAATCTTTCGATTGCAATGACAAAGAAAGCTAGTCTATTGGATGTGGAGTAAACTATGAAGACAGTGGTTGCGCTTGGACAAAATGCACCAAGTGTGTTCGCTGGAGCTGTGATGACTGTCTGCCGATTGGCGTGTTTTCTGACGGAAAACGGATAGGATATGTCTGTGACATGTGTCAGAAGCTAGGTTAAAGCAGATACGGTTAATGTTCAGTTACTGTTTGATTCTAATAAGTCGATTAAATTTAAATTTCAAGCTATATGCTGAGTTCAAATTACCCCCAATGATTTACCTGATGTTACTTCGAGCTTATACCTTATTTGCGCCCAAAAGATAGAAATGACAAAAACAGCGCGACGTTTTTCGCTTGTAATTACCCTAAGTTAATGTTTTTATTTGTAGAAATAAGCTTTTCTACACATCGATATCACAAGCATTGGCGGTCTTGTTTAAGCCTTCCTTACTTAGCGTATACCTGACATCTGTGATAGCTGAGTGTAGTGTTTGAAATAGCATATTACATTTGTTTTTTAAAACTTAGTCAGATTTTCATTTTACCCCTCTTGTGGGGTTAAATGACCAGTTGTTTTTATCACGCGTGTTCATTTTCCGTCAGCGGAGGGGGAAAATGAACAGAAAGTATTATTTTTCTTCGCCAGTTGCTATAGAATTACTGTTTGTAAACCATATCGACTGTTCATATAGATATCTGCTTAAAATACCAAATGTAATATATTAGGACTTTGGATTGGGAAGTATTTAGCGTTATAGCGTTATGTTTAAAAAACCTTAGTCGATGTTCATTTTACCCCTAGTTACCATATTTTGGACATAACAACCCAAACATACAGTATTTCACAAAGAATCCCTAAAACCAGTTGTTCGCCGTTTTGATCCGGAAATATCCGGATCCTGGTCGGAGCTCATATTTTTCAACTAAAAGACATATAATCGTGAGTTTTCTTTCGAAAAATAGCACAAGCTTTTCTTTTGCTTTTGCACCACACACATACATAGCCTATGCCAAGGAAAAATCCAGCAGCTGCGCTACTATTACATCATATCCCGCCATTGACCTATTTATATATATATATATATATAATCGATCTAAATACTTTTATGCAAACCTTTCACTTCCCAAACAGTGATATTAGAGTTGCACATTTAGAGAAATACTTAAGATTATTTATTATCCACTTATCAACTTGTATTTCAATGTTCTTATGTTGTCATGAAAATGTACGATTTTTTACTAAGTTATTAAATTATATTTATTGCTAAGCATAATATTTCATCTCGTCAGTCGAATGCTCAGCATTTGAAATTGATATATTGTCGCGATGACATCGTCCAAAAATGACGACAGATATTTACCCGGAAGTGGGAGTCTGCTAGAAGATTTAGATAGTAAGCTATTTAAGTTGGTAGAATTCCACCAGTAATATTGTAGTATTTTGAAAATGAAAATTTGTTACTCAAAGTTTGGCCTATGTATATGTGGTTTGTAGGAAAGGATAATGTCTTGCCATCTTAAAAATGTATACCTTATAAAATTATGGGTGCCTGAACAGGGAGACGGACCTACACATCGCCGTAGAGAAACGCATTTTTTCTCTAGTTTTTAAACCTAAGGTTCTTCTGTGAAATAAACTTAAGTGTATACATGAGCGACGATTGAATTGAGCAGCATCAAAATATTTACTTCGTCATAATTTGCTTCATACGGCAACGGGTAGGTCAGTTCGTCAGTCTTCCCAAGGACGTTTCTTGTGCATTCCCGACCGAGAACCGTTGGTCAATCTTTTTTCGCTCTACAGCAGGGAATAACCGGAATTCCGGTTCCGGCGAAAATCGTGTTCCGGTTGCGGTTCCGGCTAAGGGCAAAAACCATACCGGAACCGGAATTCCGGTTTAAAAATTTTATTTGAAATTTTCTACATTTTTGCTTCATCTCTGATCCAAAAATATGTAATATTTTTAAACAATGATCAAACTCCAATACAACCAAGCAAAAGAAAAGATTAACTAAGCAATTTGCCGTGTGAAACGTAAGTAGGACACATAATTTCAGTAGAAATTTTTCATAATAACTTGCAACAGTTTGTTAACAAATCAAAACCAAGTCGATGCTTGTAGCAACTATTTTACAAATTCAGAAGTATCCGGATTACGTTCGAATTAAACCAGTCCAACTGGGTAACAGAGTATGGCTTACATAGAAGTACTTAGCGTATGCTTGGCTAATATAAATTGCGCCAAGCGCCAGCCAGTGCGCTTGTATACTTTGTAAATCAGGCGAAATTAAAGTGATGTAACGTTATCTACAACGCAGCCAAAAACTGCTTTCTCGGCAATGAACTGGTTTTTTTGAAACTGTGCGAGCAGTATAACAGTCTGTCTCATTTATAGCATTTTGATTGGAAAGTTATCATCTAACTGACGGGCACTGTTTGTCCAACGCTAGCCTAAACAGTGTCTCTTACCACTGATCAGAAAATTACTTTTTATCTATTAATTTTTCCTGAATCATATAAGCCAATAATTTCAAGTTTCCTACAGAACAACATCTAACAAACGTATGTGTAGTAAAGGGAGGCGAGTAGGGACAGAGCGAAAGCGTTTATTCTTCGCTCTATGTGTTGTAAGCACATTCAATTTGACGCAGTATACGCAAGGGTGTTTAGTAGAAGGCATTTTTTGCTCTGGGTGTCCAATAAAACGACATATTGATCGATAAATAAACATTATTAGCTTCCTCAGTCTCTTTAAAGATTCAGAGCGGCAATAATATCATGGCAATACATTAAGTTTAATGTAAAAGTTATTTTTAATGCATTTTAAAAGCCGACTACGCTTTAATTTCTTCCACCATATCTTTTACCATATATAAATTTCGAAGACCAGGTTCCGGATCCGGTTTAAATGGACGGTTCCGGTTGCTGGTTCCGGTTCCGGTAAATTTCGGTTCCGGTTATTCCCTGCTCTACAGTTGGTGTGAGAAGTTTGTGGTTTGCAAACATATTTTGACTGGCGGATTTTGTATATACTTATTTACATGATTACTGCAGGCATCAGTATTGGAAACTTAGCCGGTATCCCTGGCTCGAAACCATGGTACACCGGATCTCGCCAGGGGCATAAATGGTAGTACCGATTGGTTCAACTAGGGGCTTTGCAATTAAAAATTTTCAAAATTCAGTGTTTGTAACGAAAACGTTACGTGTTATAGTTCGCATATATTTTCCCTCATGATATAAATTTTGTGTAACAAAAATAGTGGTGAGGTTGTTGTGTCGCATTTTTGAAAACGCTGCCGCTAATTTTTTGTCATTGGCAGCTTCAATCATTAAATCATCTAAAACACAGAGTGTGTGCCCGCCTGAAGATACCGGAAATTGTGTAGGTAAACCTTCACATAGTTCCAGGTTAGGTATTTCTACAATCATGCGAGAATACAAGATCTGGAAAAATACTATAACACTATAAAATTTTGTTTACCGATTGGTCAAAAATACCATGTTTTAGCAATCCATATATATCCATTGGGTTTTTCCACTACCTGTTTGACCACTCACAACACATGTGAAGGATAATTCTAAAGGTAACAGTACCGTGGTTGAACTTTGTACATTAATGTGACAAATAGGAGAATTTTGTTGTGGTTCACAATTTTTCTTATGTCTGTGCAAATGTTGTCGAGAAATATAGCTACGCTTACAATTAAACACACTTGGTAATCCATAGTTAAGTAAAGAGGCAACCTATTCCTTTTTAAGAATATTAGTGCTGCATTTGTGCGCTAAGACGACGTTTGTATTCCTGTATTGTAGCGCTATGGCTACGTTTCTACCCCTATCTTCTACACCTACTGGGTACATTTGTACCCCGATGTGGTACACCTACGGGTACGTTTGTACCCCTATTTTTATACCCTGACGGGTACGTTTGTACGCCTTTTTTGAATCCTACAGATACTCCATCGTACCCTGATTTTGTACCCCTACGGGTACGTTTGAACCAATATTTTGTACCCTTATGGCTATGTGCGTACCCCTATTTTGTAGCCCTACGGGTACGTTTGTAACCCTATGTTATACTCCTACGGGTACGTATGTACCCCTGTACGTACATTTATATGTCACTAGGTACCCCAACAGATATACTAAGTGTAGCCCTATTTCATATCCTTGCATGTACCCCCATCTTGGTACTATTATACAAATCACTTTTCTATAAGTCAAACTGGCCTAAGATCACGTTCATGTACCCACGAATTCATTGAATTGGGATATCCAAGCCATTTTACTAAATATTCAATTCCACTTTTTGTTTTGCGTTTCCTTAAAATTTTCTCAATTTTGTATGTATCATCCACAATTCTTACATTTTGAAGTTCTTCAGCATAAAATCTTCCTAAAATTTTTTCATTGCTTGCGTCCATTAATTCATAAACTGGTGGATCATAAGGTAATTGCTGATCTACTGTAAATATTTCGCGTGACCAAAGCTGGTTAAATCCCCGTTCAAATGGCAACCGTTCCTTCGACACTCTAACGATATCACCAATGTTATATTTATACCTAACCTCAAAATTTCGAGCAGGAAATAATTTTTTACGTATTTCATCCTCATTTTCTGTAGTAACTTCCGAAGGAGCAAAACCGTATTTGTTTTCAGTACTGTTGTATGCATGAAGAATCAGTGGTAAACCATCAATGTATCTGTATGAATTTTTGTGTGTCAGGTATTTATAGATTTTACTCTTGAGAGTACGTATAAACCGTTCGGGCAATAGAAGCTTTTGTCTCTTTGTTTTGAGCAGTGTACACGTTAATATTTTTGGTTTTACAATAGTTGTAAACCAAATTATTAACAAATTCCTTACCTTTATCAGTTTGAAAATTCTGTGGGGTATTATGATCGAGCACCTGTTTTAGAGCAGCTAATATGGTGGGAGCTGTTTTTGTTTTTGTTGGGATCACCCAAGCAAATTTTGTAAAGCAGTCGATAATTACAAGTAAATATTTATATCCATCATTATACTTTGATAAATTCAACATATCAGCCAAGTCCGCCTGATACAAATCACCAATACCTTTAACAACGGTTCGACGTCTTCTAAATTTAAGACGCCGGGGCTTGTGCAGGGTATATGTTTCTTGACCTTTCAATCATTCCTTCACATCGCCATACCTAGCTTGCACCCCACGCTGAAGGGCTTCTTTAAACAATTTAGGAGCGGTAGAAAATCCTGCAACATTAGTTGCATCATAGTAGATATCCTTCAAGTGTTTTTCCATGTTTACGAATAAACAAAATTAATTCCTTTTTAAGACTATCAGCTCAGAAACTTTTTGTTCTAGATAAATGTTTAAAACTTGAGACAACACATATAAAACATTTATTAATCACACATGTCATTAAGTAATGCAAGAAATTCATCCATCAGATATCAACTAAGAACCAGTAACATCACTAAATTCATCAATACAATAATGTCCATAAGCATAAGAACTAATGCCATCATCAAGAAAAATATATCTTTTATCATCATAACCAGACAAACTTGTTTTGTTGAGTATAACAGTTTGCAAAATATGTTTATTTGACAGAATAAGATTTATTACATGCCGAGAAATTGTTTTCGAAAATATAGTATTCAAATAATTTTGATGCATTAGTTGTTTTTTCACAACACCTTTCTTAACACCTTTAGCACGTTTTCTTTCAGTAC
>JASANE010018374.1:0-11747 GCA_030248225.1 Trileptium ribeirensis | reverse complement strand
TGCCGATAGTTGCGGTGCGTTAATGCTTACTAAGTGTACATATATGCGTAAATATTTATGTGGGACGGGGTAGAATAGTCGATGAATTTTAGATGACAAAAAAATTTCAGCCTTGGAAAAGCGAAACAGCGAATATCACGGAATACGAAATTTCTAAGGTACCATTTTACGGTAGTGCGCCAAAAGTCCAAATGCGCACCCGATTGGGTGATGTCTTCGTTTTTATGCTTTTGTTTTTACGTTTTATCAAAGAAAAGGGAAAACCAACGAGTAAACGTTTGGCGTGTGTAATTTTGTAGGCGAATTAGATTGGATTTAGCTAAGCGCGCTCCGCTTCAAGAAAATATACGACTTCCCTATAAGATATGTCCAACGCTGTTTGGCCTATGTTCTCCGTCCTTTCCCCACACGCCGCCTTCCAACGATGCTCGCGACCAGGCCCGTAGCTAGGATTTTCCAAAGGGGGGGTCCGACTCAGTACAAAGTTTTCCAAAGGGGGGGTCCGTAGGGGTCCATCCAGAATGTTAGTGCTCGCCTAGCGGCTGCGGAATTCTCCACCTATAGAGTCCGGGATCATGACTAAGTTCATAGTTTGTATACGTCATTTTTTATTAAATATGTGTGTATAGTTGCACTTATTTTATAGGCAATTTATGTCAAACGTAAACATGAAAAGATCTAAAATATTCGATTTTTTCAAAAAAGATAATAAAAGCGGTACTAACAAGAATAGTAGCAGTAGTAATGAAATGATAGATGCATCTAGTACCGTATCAGTGGCAAGACAAAGCTCGAAGAAGTTGCGACGAGACGACACGGATGTGGAAGCTGCGGATGAGCCTTGTACTTATCGCGCAGCGCTTCTTAATATAGAATCGCCACGAGCGAGATCGGCATCGCAATGCATGGATAGAGCGGCGACCACCGAAACCGAAGAAACCGATGGTGCACATATAAGTTAGTACATCATCATGCCTGTTATCCAGCCATTGAAAGAACTGTTTTTGTAATGTCGATTTACTGTCGCTAGGACCTTTTCACATGAAATATCGGTTTAATTTTGGATCTAACAGCTGGAACTGCTTTGAAACACCGTTATGTGACTCAGAATCCTTAGCTGAATTCGACCGTAGTTAGTTAATCACAAAAAGTCATTGTGTTAATTGTTCATTGTGTTATATATTTGAATTCGTAGATGAACGAAGTGAACGGAGAATTCTCTTTATCAGTTGTTATAGTGAAACTCGAGCGAATCTGTCCTTCTTACGCTGTCTCCAGCATAACTCAATATTGGTTCGACCGATTTTGGTCGGCAATGGTTCAAACGAAAGGTTTTCAGGAAACCCTTCGGCCGATCTAGACGATTTTCGTATTAAGGCACGACCCAGACCCTGCATTATTGTGCCGTATAAGAAACATTTGTATTGGGTTTCCTGAAATCGGGGGAAATCGTAATATATACAAAAACGTTCACTATAAATACAATGTGTTTTCGCTTATAATGTCACTGGACGGTATGGCGATACCTTTCAAGCGTGTCGTGCCTGGTTTAACTGCAATTACTGGAATGCTATGTAAATCACTTGCAGCTGCCTGTGTCAAATAATGTGTTCAACACTGTAATAATAATCCGATTTTAGCATAATAGATCAGTACTGCGCACGCACGCAGATCAGTATTGTTCTAGCATAGACATAACATAAAAAACTGCACACTGGATCAAGGTTTCTGTTCATAAGTGACAAGATATTTATTGTTGGCATTGATGAAAAAAAAAACAAAAAACTAAAGCTAACCCGATGACACCCTCACTCAGACCTGCTTCCCTCTGTCGGAACACGCTGACCCTCTGATTCATCGAACATTCAGCATGCATGCACAGAATACTAGCGTTTCCTTGAAATAGACGTATCTTGAAAAAACACCTGGTAAGACGAATCCATCGAACAAGCACAATTAATTTTCCCAGGAAATATAACTTCGAAGATATTACAACCCCATTTTCGAAACGGAATCTGTGTTTACTTTAAATTTTCCAATTTTAGAATTTGTGCTCAAATATATGTTTATATAAATTTAACTTAAGGACGCGACGATGATCTGAATGCTAGCACATGGGATGTAGTTCCTGCCACCGGGATCCGAGAATCAACAGGAAGCGATACTGTTTCAGTTAGCTCCACCGAAAGGCCCAATGTCGAAAAATATGATATCGGAAATCACCTGAATAAAGTGCCCGGTCGAGATGACAAATACAAGCTGATCACAAGTCCATGGACACCTGGCGACAACTACGACTACCCTGTACAGATACGGCTCCAGCGGCAACCTGATGGCTCCAAAAAGCCGAGAAAACTATCGTTTCAGGTGAAGTGGTTCGAGATGTTTCCATGGTTGACATTTAGCTCTTCAAAAAAGGGGGCATTCTGTCGCTATTGCGTTGTCTTCGCTAGAGAGAGCGCCGGTGGCAATAAGCTGAAAACCCTAGTTACCGAACCACTTACCAACTGGAAGGACACTATTGAAATCTGTAAGATAAATTCCAAACACAAGTACCACCGGGAGTGTGAATTTTTGGCATCACAGTTCGTTAAATGCTATGATACGGGGGACATTCGTGATCGGATGGATGCAAGAATGGTCCAAGAGAAAACGGATAACAGAACGGTTATATCAGCAGTTATCGATGTTGTGAAAATTTGCGCGCGGCAAAATATTCCACTGAGAGGAGACGAAGATTCCGGCCGCGTTAAGAATCCAACGATGTTTGAAACTACTAGAAACGAAGGGAATTTCCGTGCAATTTTGCGTCTGATTGCCAGTTACTCACCCTCGCTGGAGAAAGCAATCGATAATATGCCAAACAACGCTACATACGTAAGCCCGCAAGTCCAAAATGAAATTATTTCATTACGTGGTGATTTTATAACCAGAAAAATTGTCGAAAAGGTTAAAACAGCGCGGTATTTTAGCATTTTGGCTGATGAAACGACAGACGTCAGTCAAAAAGAACAGTTTTCCATTTGCGTTCGATATATTGACTTTAGCGACGAAGCGAGAGCCATAGTACGAGAGGATTTCACTGGTTTCCAAGATACCGAGGACACAAGTGGACAAATTTTGGCCGATCGCATTATCACTACTTTGGGGGAAATCGGCCTTGATCCCCAGCTTTTACGAGGGCAAGGTTACGATGGTGCAGGTAATATGTCCGGAAAATTTAAAGGGGTTCAAGCAAGGATTAGAGAAATTTTCCCGCAGGCTCTGTACACGCACTGTTCCAGCCACTGCCTATCGTTGGCTTGCGCCAAAGCATGTGACGCGCCTGCAATACGAAAAGTAATCGGAACAATTCAAAATATTTGCTCTTTCATTCGAGATAGCCCAAAGAGAACATCAGTATTAAGCCATCACATCGAACATATGCTGGTCGACGAACAAAAACGCAAAAAACTTAAGAAGTTGTGTCCTACACGGTGGGTGGAACGACACGAGGCTTTAGATACTTTTTGGGACCTACTGTCGCCCTTGTTGTACACCATGGAGTCATTGCAGAACTGTGGGGACTCTTCCGTGGAGAACAGAGCTGAAATTTTTGGAAAGACCCTGAAGAGTTTTTTCTTTATCTGCTCTCTGCGTTCTGCCGTGTTTATTTTGAAGCAGTGTCTGCGATTATCGCAGGCGCTACAAAACCCCGAATGTGACATTATTGCTGCCACACCCATGATAAAGTCGCTAATCAGCACCTATCGTGAGTTGCGTAGTAGTGCCGATGATGTTTTTGCAGCGGTCTTTGAAAGCTCCGTAAAATTTGCTGAAGCTCATACCGTTACGGTTTGTGCGCCCACAACTCGGCATGATGAAAGTGACCCTCAGCGGTACTATCGAATACGTGTCTTTATTCCACTTCTGGATACAATGATCGAACAACTCAATGCTCGTTTCGATGACGTTTTCACCAAGGCGGCTTGCGGATATTCTCTCATTCCTGCATTCATCAAAGGTAATGATGCTTTCTAACCCAAATTTCAACTTTAACTGCAGAGACAACCTGATTAAAACCAGTCGTAGTGGGACTATATTTTTTGGACTATGTTAAAATTTTTAAACCGCCATTGCCAGGTGCACACCGCGGAATACTAAGCTTTCAAACAAAAGTTTTTTGAAATCGGTTCATTGGTTCTTGAGATTCATCGGAGCGAACGAACGAAAGGACATCGCTTTTGACAAAAGATAGAAAACAAAAAACGTTTCGTGAGGTCTTCTCGCTTGCTCGACAAGTAAAATATTTGCTAGTGATAACACATCGGTAAAGTGTCTGACGGTTTTAGTCTCTATTCTCGCCAAAAAGTGTTGTTGATGGTTCTGTCAAGCAGATTATAGATCTTATAAGTACTGAAGTGTATTCTTATGAAAATGTAGTTAATCTTTGTGATGGCAACTCAATCGTTTTACGTTCAATACTGTTTGTTTTGTTCTTTTTTCGTTATCGCTGCTTCAACTTATGACTTCACAGTGTGCGCTTTTCTGAGGTGTCTGACCAGTTTGTTTGTATAGAGTTCTTGTTAGGAACTTAGCTGTAGTAAACTTTACTTTACGCTACCGTGTTTTCTAGTCATCCCATTATAACCTAATTAAACATGCTATCTTACATGTAATGATACCCCGGAATGATGTATGTTACAATTGTTCCTAACTATACAGATTGATAAACTATACACCCGACTAGCTGTTTGATTCTAATGTTTACATAGTGGAAACATGTTATCAGCGCCGTAATGCGGCATTTACATCGAACCTAGTTTTGTAGATTACAACCCGAGTGTGGATGCGATGAAATTCCACGACGTCTATTCCGAAGATCTTCCGGATCGAGATGACTTTGCTGCAGAAGTGCATCAGTGGTCCCGGAAATGGTCGGCAGCAAAGGATGAAATACTTCCACAAACGGCGATACAAGCTCTTAGGGAAACACATCCTCTATTTTTTCCTGGTATTCGTGTTTGTTTCCAGCTGCTCGCAACTCTGCCAGTCACAACAGCTTCCGCTGAACGCAGTTTTTCTACTATGGCACGGCTGAAAACATACCTACGAAACAGTATGAAGAACGAACGACTGTCCGGACTGGCACTGATGAACGTGCATCGAGAAATTGAAGTACCAACCGGTGCGATTTTAACTGAATTCGTCTGCAAGAAATCCCGGCGTCTACAACTTTGCTTGTGACTGACAAAAGTTAGTAATTTACACACAAACTTGAATCAATTTTTTGTATAACAATTTTAGCCTTTGAATGTACGTAACTAGTGAGTCTTCTTAAAAAGGTTTCTGCTGCAGTAAAATCATCCAATCGCAAATACAATCTAATCATAAGAAAATTATCTCGCGCATATATAAGCTGAATTTGACAAGGGTGTCCGGTCTTTAGCCAAATCAAAAGGGGGGTCCGGATCCCTCAGACCCCCGGGCTACGGGCCTGATAACGTAACGTATGGAGAAAGGGAAGTGGCTGCGCGAGCGAAGCGAGCGCAAAAAATTTTTGTACCTCTGCTGATCCCTTTTCGAGTACCCAAAACTCAAGCAGCGACCGAAAAAAATGACACACCTCGCGAAAAGAAATCTTGAAATTTCTTTGGGTCGGACCCGAAAGGGGGGGTCCGGACCCCTCGTACCCCCCTGGCTACGGGCCTGCTCGCGACCACCGTGCCGCCTTACTGTCGCCCCATACCCGCTCATTACCCAAAGGTTTACTTCAGCTTTGAAATGGACAACTTGTTGCCACATCCAAATCAAATACATTGACACCTCTCTGTCAAATTTAGTCTGTACTCAACTATCCAGTTAGCTCCGCTTGTGTTTGCAATACCGCCCTTCCCTCGTCAACAACTATTTTGGTGCATAGGTCACCACGTTTCTTAGAGCAAACGTTCATCCCGCCTTCTGAATAACCCTCAAATATCGTAGACTAATTAGGCTCAGCTAGCTACACCCTAAATCGAATCAAGGTAAAACAATCTCATCTCTGCCTCTTAGGGGCCAAGGGTCATGGAATAGTCTTTTGGCTCATCAAGCACTTTTCGGAAAACGGGTCCTACCGGCTACAGGTTTTCTATGGGTGTTTGTATAGGGTATAGGACCCAATAATAAAAAGAGAGGGAATGACGGGTCAGCCTTATTACCTGTGAGCAATCTTAGGGGATGACCCTCCCTCAGGGTGACCTTCTTGCCATTAGATACGTGGGCCATCATAGTGGCCAGGCCGAACACCCTGGTAAAACCGCCGGCAGCCTGCTAAGATAAGCGGTTCCCTTCGGTCAGATCAGGGTCAACCGGGGAATCGTGTAAGCTGGGGTTGTCCGGGCATCACAGTGAAAAATGAGAGTGGTGTAGCTTTGATCCCTTAGGGTCAGAACTGGTCCTAATACATATGGCGTTTCATACGCCATCTGTCTCATTTTATAGTGCGGGTGTGCACCATATACCGCTGGATCATTTGGAGAACAAATCTTTCACTTGGTGATTCTTTATAACGTAAACGCCGCATTACTCATTTGCTAATGGCAGCGATCTGCATTTTAAAAGCCAAGCTCATTCAAACCCACTATATATACGTAAGTATAGCAAAGACGAAAACATACAAATTTCAGTGCAATCAAATTAGCACAGCACTAAATACAAGTTAACGGGTACTAGACCGTTAAGTACACTTAGTGATTTCACTTAAAATCACGCCACTGAGCTGTCTGGTTGCTGTTTATTGGTTGCTTAACGAACCTTACAAACTGAGCGCATAAACAACGCGCGTACAAACACGCAATACGACATACTTAGTTTGGGCAACGCATTGCAGTATGCGTAAATGCCAACTAGCAGAGTTCGGCATGAAAGGGAAATATTAAACTATTATATTACAAGTTTTTAAGTCTTTCTTAGATTCCATTAAGAGCGTTAATTTCACTTCGAGGTTGAACTGGGTCGTATAATGGACGCCCAATAGGCAGATGTAGCTGACTACGAATTCATACGCCATGCTAGTTCAATGAAGAAAATCATTCAATAAGCGGTTTCACTTAAGAAAATATCCTAAATTAAGCTAAAATTTGTGGCGTTGATATCACGTATGCCCAACAGTGAAGCCAAATTCTGTTTGCGCGCGGCCTGATATGTAGTTAAATGCATGAATTTCGTTCAGATTGAAAACTCACCATCTAGTCAAACTTAGGCACTCTGCTGAGTTTCACGTCCTCTGGAATGAGTATGTTAAGCTAGGTTTAGAATCCTGCGTATATATCATAGCCTAAATATCGAGCCCATTAACAAACAACGGCGATTAATCGGTCTCTGTTAAAACTCCTAGTTATATCGATTATCTTAATTGTCCAAATAATGCAGTACATGATTCACCCACAGCATATATTGCGGTGATGCGCTGCTGATTTTATCAATTTTCGGAATGTTTCTGCAAAATAAAACCTGTACTGTTATGTTGTCTTTTTTGCCAAAAATCAGGCTAGTTGTTGGTACTGTCCCGTGATCTTTCGCAATATGTTTAGGGTGTAGGATATGACAGTGAATGCATACATTTGTTGCTCATGAACTATTCCCGTTTGTTAATTGAACTGGCTATCTGCTAAAAGGGATTATCTTCTAGACCAAATGATTTTAGCTAAATAAATGGACCCATCTGTGATTACTAATTGTAAAACATGTGTTGGTAGAATTACTAAAATTTAGAATTCTAAAAAAGCGCTAAATTATAAAATATTCCGCTGAATTCTGGAATCTTCTACTCGCCGTCGGTGCGCCGCAGCGTGGGGGTTGGTGTTAGCTTTCAGGGTGACGTAGCTTGGTTTGAGGGGTGACAGTTTTGGCTTAAATGGCGGCTTGTCGTCTAACCGTTAGGGGAATTATTTCCGCTACACCCTATCAATACTTGTATTGCAAAGCCATTAAAGTTAATTATTGCGAATTGCGAAGCATGTAGCTTAAAGTTGGGTAGAGGTGGGATTGATGTAATCCACGATCTCCCACTTTTGGACAGAAAGAAGGTGCCCTAATCAACTGGGATGGAGCTATATTCGACATCTCGACTTCCATTGCGGCCTACCACCGTCCTTATCTTTATATTACCCATGCATTTCGCATATATGAGATATTTTTTATTTCATAATTGGATTACCGATTAGTAGCACTTAACCCTTTCATGCCCGAATTAATTTGTGTACCGTGCAATCTTTGACAAACTCAAGCTTGCGCCAGGGATCGTACCCGAAACGTACGGGTGAAACTTGTGTACGTAAACCACTGAGCTATCTGAAAGCTGTTGCTCGGTTCCTTAAGGAACTTCCCAATGCGAACGAATAACAACGCACGTTCAAACGTACTATATACGACAAACTCAGTAAACACAACGAGTCGCAATGTGCGTTGGGTCTATTTGGACCTAGTGGGCATGAGAGGATTAAGCTGTTACCGTTACTAGGGAGGCTTGACATGTGGGGTGATGAAGACATGTATTATTGTTGGTTCGGTAAGGTGGCGGCAGAACCCCATGTTCCGCATGATCTCAATGTTATATATTTTTAATTTAGGCGCAGCCATAAAGGAGATTGAAGACGAAGGGGTGTGCACAACGGCGGGTTGAAAAATTGGGTAGGGTTAACATTCGAATGCACGATATCCCGCGCTTGGATCAGTATGAAGAAGGTCTGACTAGCTAAGCTATTATTGCCTTTCTTTGCAGCAGATATTAAGCAGCTATATTCGACAATCCCTACGATATGTCCAATATATACCGCTCCATTGATAGTTTATACACTATATACTTTATCAAATAATAATAATGTCATATTATATTGTGGATTAGCCTAAAGATGCACTGCATTATAGCGCAGAGCCCAATATAGCAAATTATTTTACTATGGTGTAGTGGTTAACACTGTGGCATGCAGTTCAGAAGGCTGTTGGTCCGAATTGCGGCAGAGAGAGGCAGCGGGTTTTCCGGGTGAAAAATATAATTCTTAAAAATTTATCTTGCGTAAATCAGATTATTCACCATTACGAGTATCTACCGCAATACATCTTGGTCCTAGATTCATCTATGAATTGTTTACATGTAAGGCACCTGTATAGCCCATTCGTTTGCTTGAGTTAATTGGTCTTTATTATTTGAACTGGTTATCCGCTAAATAATATTGTAGGCTTAACATGTGTATCAATGTATGACATATTTGTATTTATTACTATTTATTATAAAACCATACAAGTTTAACCGATAATTACGAAGCTAGGGGTTTATATTTGGTTGGTGAAAGCTGCGCTGATTGTAACGCGATAATAAGTGACCAGCCAAATTCAGGTTGAAAATTTTTATGCAAGTTATTGCTTATGAAAGTTGATTGTCGGTATACACGTGATTCTGTGGAAAGCAGTATGGAATGGAAATTTGATTTGTGTTCATGCTAGTTGTGGTCTGGTCGAGTAATTAATCAATTTTCGGATGGAATGTTTGGCAAATGCAGATTATCCAAGAATTCATTTCATGCTGCATGTGGGAGCGCATCAACAGTGTTGCTCTAGGAATTACAAACGCCGTCAAGACATGTGGATATGTCTACCTTTTTCAGGTGTTACAAAGCAGCTAATGGATGGCGTCAATTACAATAGCATCGCTGTTGACAAGCTGTTTAACGAGATTGTCGAATTATGTCAGTCCAGTCAGTTTTGTATGAAAATGTTTCCGGTGACACGACTTGCCAATGTTGTAACGACAAGGAAAGCCGTGTCTTGTTAGTTATTCAACTTTTATTAATGTTAAGGCTATAATTATGCGCGAGTAATCTTAAAATGACCCCACCAACCATCCTATTTTGTATTCTTGGATTAAATTTATTACGGAACGCTTTTTGGTCAATTGAAATTCGGCGTAAAACTGTTCACGAACGCAGCGCTCGCGATTGAAATCTAACCATTTTGTGTTCACGAAAATTGAAGTAAAATTACCCAGTTTTTTGAGAACGAAAATTTGTTGATTTGATTATGATGTCACTTTTGCATTAACTTTGTTCCCGAACACTGTATATTCCAAATTTAATTGATAATGCATTAGGAAACAGAATTTATTCAAACTGAAATCGCCGAAATTTTGTTCGAACACAAGGTTTAATTTGTGGCACTTGAATTTGATTTTGCCAATTTTCGGTTAGCGATAAACCGAATGAAATTAAACCTGTTTTCATAACAAGGGTTTGCGACTCGATATTGGTAATGAGAGAATAGGATGGTTGGCGGGGTCATCCTAAGTTTACTCACGCATTAGTCGCCACGTATTTTATTGTCTGGTAGTCAATATAGATCAACACAACCGTCGGATGATGTGACTTCTCCGCATTCGTTCATCTGTTTTCAATCGGACTGTGGTCAAACGATCACTATCGACTCAAGTGATCTAAGTAGAATGCTTCGTACATATCATATGGCAGCAAAAATGTGGCATTATTGCCCAAAATCTGATGAATGAATTAAAGAAACTGAATTATCAAATATTCTTAGTTGTATTTCTCATTCTAAAAACCTTTATGATGGGGTTAATAATAATAGCCATAAAATTGCTACCATACCGGCTGAAGTCAATACCTTAGATAAACCAGTGGAATCTAAAGTGAACATGTCGAATGATATATATATGCTGATGCAAAAAATGCATGTACCCTACAGGCGCGGATCCAGGATTTTTGAAAGGGTGGGATTCAACTTCTAATAAAATTTTTTCAATTGGAAAACACGTGATAGCGTTTTCATAGTTATAATATACGTTTTATTATTTATATGTCAAATTATTTTCGTTGCAGCATACTTAAATACGCCAGTGACTACTCATAATTAATCAGCGTTACCTGAACATCCAATATGTCGAGCGAACAACCTCCAAAAAACAATATATACAAACTGGCTTTATTTTTAATGTATCGCAATCGGTGTCAACATCATATTCGTCATCTCCATCGGCAACAACTCCTTTGACAACCGCAACCGAGATCCCAGAAACTGACATAACTTCAGCGTCTACATCCTCAACGCCTAGTGACGTCGTATTATTTTCATCTTCAAATAATTCTGCAGAACACCTACCACAACCCCCTTTCTCATCATCAGAGCAACCTGGCCTTCCTCATCCTTTGCACATTTTGGGCGTTACGTCGGACTTGTTGCGGCCACCGACACTAAGCATCAGTTTACTAACAACACCTTGGGTTCCTGGCCCCGCTTAGTCCCAGCCCAAACGCGTAACATTTAGAAATCGGGACGATCATTTACTATTAGATTTCAGCGCAATTGGTTGACCCGCTTTCCGTGACTCACCTATAGTCATGTTACTAAAGGGGTCCACTGTCGACATTGTTTGCTGTTTGGCCCAACTGAGGCTTGTGAAAATAAGGTGCGAACACTGATCACACAACCGATGTGCAATTGGTAGGACCTTATCGAGGTATGTGTAACAGATCCTTACGGATCGTTACGAGGTGGATAATCCTGACCACAGCCTAATGGCCAACTTTTATCGAAAATCCATAATCTTGACCACATAGCAATGGTCAACTTTTACGAAAATCCTGACCACACGATAATGGTCAACATTTAAAATAAATCTGACCACACCCAATGGTTAACATTTTTTCGAACAAAAATAAATCTGACCACACACAATGGTTAACATTTTTTAGAACAAAAATAATCCTGACCACACC